>SKCR01027076.1:0-45694 GCA_019454045.1 Zanthoxylum bungeanum | reverse complement strand
GCTTGACCCAGAAATTGAAATAACCATTAGAGAGTTGAAAAAGGAATGACGAGAAGGCCAAGAAGCACTGATCAATATGAACATTCAAGAACCTGAACTTTTGGAGGTTGCACCAACAATTCCCATTCGAGACAGAACTATTCCCGTGGTTGACGACTTCATTTCATGTATTGTACTTCTTCCCTTACCAGCAAATGCTTGTGATATCATAACATGCATCCAGATGATACAGCTATCAGTCCAGTTTATGGGGAATGCAACTGAAGATCCTAATGCCCACATCAACATCTTCTTGGAAGTTTGCGGCACATTGAATTACAACCGAGCAGCAAAAGAAGCAATGAGACTGCGTGTTTTCCCATATTCTTTGAACGATAGAGCTAAGGCTTGGCTACATTCACTACCAGTAGGTTCCATCACAACTTGGAAGACACTTGCCCTAAAATTCCTTGCAAAGTACTTTCCCCCAGCCAGAACTGCAAAGCTGAGGAATGATATAACATCCTTTTTACAACATGACTCAGAATCCCTCTGCGAAGCTTGGGAAAGATACAAGGAATTGCTCCGACAATGTCCTCACCATGAGATTGCAAAGTGGCTACAAGTCCAAACCTTCTATAATAGACTTTCTAGACTAATGAGAACCATAATTGATGCTGCTGCTGGAGGAGCTTTAATGGCAAAAGGAGAAGATTAGGCCTGAGACTTAATTGAATAAATGGCCAACAACAATTCTTTGTGGCAACAGAAAGAAGCATGATTCAACGAATAGCAGGAATCCACGAGGTCGGAGCCAACACAGCAATGAATGCCAAGCTGGAGCAGATGTGCAAATGCTTGGAAACACTTAGCACGTAAGTTGTAAACATCGACGGTGCCATAAGTTCACCATATGGAGGAGTACCAAAGGAAAACCAACATGATGAGACGGTGAATTATGTCAATAATTTCAATAGATAGGGAAACGATCCATATTCCAATACCTACAACCTAGGGTGGAGGAATCATCCCAATTTCGCATGGAGCAACAATTCAGGAAAAAAGAACAATCCACCACTCGGATTCCAACAGCAAAACAAAGGCCAAAAGTATGAAAAAGAACCAGAAATAAAAGAATTGCTTGCAGAGATGTTCAAAAAGCAAGAAGCCAAGTACGATGCTATGTTTTAAGCCCAAACAGTATTCAATCAAAGCCAATCAGCATCTATAAAGGCATTGGAAAACTAAGTAGGACAACTGGCCAATGCTCAGAGTTACAGACCGCAAGGTACCCTTCCTAGCAACACATAACCAAATCCAAGGAACTGAGGGAATGAGCAATGTCAAGCCATTACTTTGAAAAGCGGTACTGAAATCAACAAAGATGTTGGAATCAAGGCATCCACTGAGGAAGTTCCAAAAGAAAGCAGCGAAGCAGATCCACAGATGGAGGAAAAAGAGGCAAAAGAAAATTTTACTCCACCTCCACCTTTTCCACAATGTCTCCAGAAAAGTAAACTAGACAAGCAGTTTGCTCGATTCCTGGAGATATTCAAAAAGCTACATATCAACATTCCATTCGCAGAAGCGTTGGAAAAAATGCCCAGCTATGTCAAATTCATGAAAGACATTCTGTCACGAAAGCGAAGATTGGGAGATTATGAGACAGTAGTATTGATAGAAGAATGCAACGCCATCATTCAGAGAAAACTTCCCCCAAAGTTGAAAGATCTTGGCAGTTTCACCATCCCTTGCACCATAAGCGAACATTACTTCGGTAAGACTTTGTGTGATTTATGTGTCAGCATTTACTTGATGCCTTTGTCTATTTATAGGGAACTAAAAATTGTAGAAGCAATGCCTACCTCAGTTACTCTGCAGCTTGCTGACATATTGCTCACATTTTCGAGAGGTGTTGTGGAATATGTATTGGTTAAAGTCAACAAATTCATTTTCCCTACAGATTTCATTATTCTTGACCTGGAAGAAGAAAAAAATGTACCTATCATCCTCGGGAGACCATTCTTGGCTACAGGTCGAACTGATATTGATGTAAAAAAAGGAGAACTAACCATGAAAGTGTAGGACCAAGAAGTTACATTCAATGTTTTCAAAGCCATGAAATTCTCGAATGATGAAAATGATGAGGAATGTTTCAGAATTGATGTTTTAGATAGTATCATCCAGGATACCGATGCAATGCAACTTTCCACGAATAAAATTGAAGCTTGCTTCACCAATATGACTGACAGCGAGCTAGATAATGAAATTCTGGAATGTATCAACAGTCTTGACATACCTTTTCACTTCAAATCAACACCACAAGTAGAAAGTTTGGAATTACTGAAAAATGAGCGAATCAAGCCCTCGATTGAAGAACCACCACAGCTGGAACTAAAGCTACTTCCGAGCCATCTCAGGTATGCATTCTTAGGAAACTCTTCTGATTTACCTGTGATTATTTCTTCATCGCTAACATTGGAGTAGGAAGATAAGTTGCTGAGAGTGTTACGAGAACACAAGAAAGCTATTGGCTGGACTATAGCAGACATTCAAGGCATTAGTCCATCATTTTGCATGCATAAAATTCTGATGAACGACGAGTATAAAGCCACAGTGGAGCATCAATGGAGACTAAATCCAATCATGAAGGAGGTCGTAAAGAAAGAAATTATCAAATGGTTGGTTACCGGCATCATCTACCTCATCTCTGACAGCACGTGGGTGAGTCCTATGCAATATGTGCCAAAGAAATGGGGAATTATTGTAGTCACAAATGAAAAGAACGAGTTGATTCTAACAAGAACGGTGACTGGATTGAGAGTATGCATGGACTATAGGAAGCCGAACAAAGCAACAAGGAAAGATCATTTCCCGTTACCATTCATTGAACAAATGCTTGACAGACTGGCGGGACATAAATTCTATTATTTTATGGAAAGATATTCGGGGCACAATCAGATTTCCATCACCCCAGAAGATCAGGAGAAAACCACTTTTACATGTCCGTATGGTACTTTTGCTTTCCGCATGATGCTATTTGGACTATGTAATGCTCCTGCCACATTTCTCAGACATGCTGGAAGAAAGTATGAAGGTTTTCATGGATGATTTTTCTGTGTTTGGAGACTCGTTCGACCACTGCTTGTAAAATTTGGAAAAAAGTGTTACAAAGATGCGAAGATCCCAACCTGGTACTCAACTAGGAGAAATGCCACTTCATGGTGCAATAAGGGATTGTCCTGGGACATCGGATCTCACAAAAGAGAATCGAGGTAGACAAAGCAAAGATCGACACAATTGAAAAAATACCTCCATCATCATCTGTCAAAGGGATTCTGAGTTTTCTCGGACATGCAGGCTTTTACAGGAGATTTTTCAAAGACTTCTCCAAGATCTCTAAACCTCTATGCAATCTGCTAGAGAAAGATGTGCCTTTCAACTTCACCAAAGAATGCCACAAAGCTTTTGAGATCTTGAAACAAAAGCTGGTCTCTGCCCCCATCATAGTAGCACCAGACTGGACCCTTCCATTTGAGGTGATGTGTGATGCTAGAGATTTTGCTGTAGGTGCAGTTTTAGGACAACTCAAAGAAAAAAATTTTCCACACCATTTACTACTCCAGCAGAACTCTGAATAAAGCACAACTCAACTACACAACCACTGAAAATGAGTTTCTCATAGTTGTGTTTGCTTTGATAAATTCCGCTATTATCTGCTGGGTCCCAAAGTGGTACACAGATCATTCAACAATCAAATACCTGATCACGAAGAAAGATGTCAAATCTAGATTAATCCGTTGGGTGCTTCTACTACAAGAATTTGACGTGGAGATCCGAGACAGGAAAATGACAGAAAACCAAGTGGCAGATCACTTATCGAGGCTTGAGAATGGAGAAACAACTAGCAATGAACTGACAATCAAACAACAGTTGTTTGCCATGAAACAACAGGCTGTCCCTAGGTATGCTGACTATGTAAACTACATAGTATCGGGAAAATGGCCATTGGAATTGACTCATCAGCAACAAAAGAAGTTTTTCAAATAAGCCAAGCACTATGTCTGGGATTAGCCATACTTGTTCAAACATTGTCATGATCAATTACTGAGACGTTGTGTTCCACATGAGGAAGTCAATAGTGTCTTGCAGCGTTGTCATTCATCACCATATGGCGGACACTTCAACGGAGATAAAACTGCAGCCAAAGTCCTACAATCAGGTTTGTTCTGGCCCACTATGTTTAAAGATTCTTACATATCTGCTCTTCAATGTGACAGGTGCCAGAGAATGGGAAATATTTCGAGGAGAAATGAAGAACCTCTGCAAAATATTCTAGAAGTGGAGATATTTGATGTATGAGGGATTGATTTTATGGGACCCTTTATTCCATCATTCAGAAACATGTATATACTAGTTGCAGTAGAATACGTCTCTAAATGGGTTGAAGCAATAGCACTGCCATCAAATGATTCAAAAGTGGTGATAAAATTCCTTAAAAAGAAAATTTTCACTCGCTTTGGAACACCTCGGGCGATTATCAGTGATGGTGGCACACACTTCTGCAACAGATACTTCGATACACTCCTATCCAAATATGGAGTTACACATAAAGTTGCCACTGCTTACCATCCGCAGTCAAATGGACAGGTTGAAGTTTCAAACAGGGAAATCAAAAGAATTTTGGAAAGAACTGTGGGATCAACAAGGAATGACTGATCCATAAAATTGGATGATGCATTATGGGCCTACCGGACAGCTTACAAAACACCTATTTGTATCTCCCCATATCGAATGGTGTTTGGGAAAGTGATGAGTGGTAATTATATCACTATTTCCCACTCATTTGACCAAATATTTTATATAGTTTCTTGAGTTTTGTGCTATTTTATAGATAAATAAAGTTTCAGGACATTCTGGAGGTGATTTGGAGCCAAAACAGTGAAAATTGGAAAAAAAGGCCTTTTGGTAATTTTGGCGCGTCGCGACGCTTAACGTGCGCCGCACCATGCTAATATGCGCCGGGGACACGTGTCAGAATCTGAGAAGTTTGACTTCGCTAACATGCGACGTGACACGTGTCATCATCAGAAGAAATCTTGCTAAAATACACCGGGACACGTGTCACAATCCTATAGTGCCGACACTCCGCGTGACACGTGTCACCTTCTGAATGGACCAAATCATCAGTGAATCACCTTATGCCACATGTCAAGATGTCATTGGACCGAATCTTACCGCGTGCCACATGTCGAAATCTTATTGGGACGAAAAAATCCGCGTCAACAGTCAAATTCAATGCGTGTTTGACCGAGTCAATGCAAGCTCGCGTCGCGACGCAAGAAGGAATTTGGCGTCACGACGTGAGGCGGATCAGATGCCTATAAATTGAAGCTTTCTGCACCTCATTTTGTGTGCTTTCCTTGGGATTTTTTCCCTATTTTTAAGGATTGCATCTATTTTTGTAATAATTAATTTATGTATTTTTATTTTTTAATTTTAATTTCAATATTTATTTTTTAATTTTCTTTATGTTTTGTAGTAAAATTTCCGCTGGGGTAAAAGGTGAAACATTTAATATAATTATCTAGGTAAATCTCACTTAATTATAATTTATAAATTATAGTTTAACCAGATTAATTAATGTCAGACTTTATTACCGCCTATATGGTCGAGTTAATATAAATTATTTTACCGCCTATATGGCTGGTCTTTATGTGACAGATAATTACCGCCTATATGGCTGGTGTAATTGCACTGAATGGATTACTGCCTATATGGCCGGTTTTAAATGTTTAACATTATTAATTCCTTAGAGAGCCGAACATAAAATAATTTATATATTATAATTAGTGAGATTCCTAGATAAGAAATATTAAATGTAGATCCTCTAACCCCAACATTTTATTTTTATTATAGGGAAGTGATGAAACACAATATCCACACACTTAATAATTGATTTTGTTTTTATGGGCACTTCTTTAGTTTGTTTATTGAGTCTTAAGCTTAATGCTTCTTGTTAATTGGCCATTAATAAGATTGATTTGGTAAACTTAAAATGAACTTGACAAAGAGATTTTAGGTTTCAGTCTTAGATTCAATAGTCCACGATCTTCCTTGAGGATAGATAACCCTTTAATAGATTTCCTTACAGGATAGACATATACCTGTCGGGCGGGGGTAGCCATAATTGGAACTTAATCTTAATGAATCCAGGTAATTTGGTTGACATAGACATATGGTTCAATTGGGTTATACTGGGTATTTGCATCTGACCATCGACAGAGGCTTTTGCATATCTTCGTGTTCCAGGTTAGCAAACTAATTTATTACACATATATAAGAGAATCAATTCATCTTTATAATAATATTGTGTGGAGTCACAACCCTAGATCTTTGAGTCTTTTGTTATTTTCCTTAGTATTTTATTTTGTGTCTTTAAGTATTTTATTTATCAAATCCACATTCAACCAACAAAAGCAATTATTCTCTTCTCCCTATAATTAGATACCTGTAAATAAATAGTATCAATAATTAATAACAACAGTAGGAATTAAGTCCTCGTGGGATCGATATTTTTATACTACTTGAACGATACGTGGGCTTGCGTTATACGCGTGTGTGATTACGCGCCGGTTAAGTTTTTGGCGCCGTTGTCGGGGACCTATTTTTCTTGAGTTATTAATTTTGAAGCTATCTAATTTACTTGTATCTAATTTTCTTTATTTTTATCTGTAATTTTTATTTCTTTCTTTTGTTTTTAGGTGGTTGAAAAAATGGAACATTATTGGGAGATTGAGAGATCACGAGCTTTACTAGAAGATACACCCCAAATCTGGGAGCAACAGTCCGGTTTTCTGAGGCCTGTTGTTCAGCCCAACAACTATCACTGGATGTCAGAATCAAGCAATACTACATTTGCTCATCAGAACGAAATGGGGAGATGTGTGATATGTGATGGTAATCACCCGAGCAATCAATGTATATACCTTTCAGAGTGGCAGAATTATTGGAATCATTCAAGGTACGAAGAACCGTCATACTTTCCATCTTATCCACCATCCGTCTACGATTTTCATCAAGAACCAGAACCATCAGAGGAAGATCAGATGGTTGACTTGCTCAAAGATTGGTTCAAGAAACAAGAAAAAAAGTTGGATACAATGCTTGAATCAGTCCAAAATCAATTCGAAAGTATTTAGAGACAATCAGCATCCATTCAGAGACTGACAGAACAAACGAGACAATTAACAGAAAATCAGAGCTACATACCTCAAGGAGCATTTTCAGATGACACTAATGAAGCCTTTGAGTACCAAGCATTTCACGATGACACTTTAGCAGAGGAGGAGGCTGAACAGAATCGGGAATCTGAGGTATCAGTTCAGGAGCCCAAACCAACATAATCTCGGTTTGATTTTTATTATTCTGACTCTGACGAGGATGAAGAAGATGAGTTATTTGTACCAACTGCACCAACAAGGGAGGATGAAACTTTCCATCCTCAAAATGAAGATCTTGGAGCATCCATTGCACACATGTTTGAAGAAGATCTACCTGAGCCAGTCATATCAGATGATGAAGACCTAAAATCTGACATCTCTTTACATCCCCAGGTTGACACTTATGGAGCATGCATTTCACAGATGACAGATGAAGAACTGAACGAGGAAATCCTAAAATACATCTGTGAAGAAAAGGTGGAGCAAGAAACAAAGCAAATAGAAGAGCAAATGTCAGACCTTATTGAGGATCCAATGCATTCAGGCAAAACATCACTGTTTTGCGGAGTACTGATTAAAGATATCGCCCAGAAGCTTGACAGAATGGAACTTCCATTCAAAGTCAAGCACCATACGAGACCTCCTGATTCTATTTCTTTCTTTTCAGGAACCATTGGAGCAACAAAGATAAAAACGATGGCACAAGCATTGAATGATATAAAATTCTTTTTGTCACTTTACCGTTAGAAGAGACCCTTCAAAAGCAACGCACACGAGATTGTCTTTAATCGGACATCCAAAACGACGCTGAAACCTCCTTGACAAATGGATTTCAGTCACGTCTGGTTGAAGACGAAAACTTTAGCGCTAGCAGGGAGGCAACCTATGCACTTTGTTGTAATTTCTATTTTTATATTTTGTGTATGCATGTTGTAGAGTTTTTAATTTTGTGTGTTATTTTTGTAGGGAAAAGCACAAACTGAGCATTTTAAGACAGAATGAATGATGTTTGGCAATCACAAAGAAGAGAACTAATTCATTTGTGATGGCTGAGTAAAGAATGAATTCTTGAGACGCATCCTTAGGAATTTATACTAAGCTAGTGGCGTATTGCGTACACAATTCCGTTGCCTTAATAATTGCTTTGATTTGCTTTTCTGTTTTTATTTCCTTTATTTTCGCCGACAAGATCTAAACTTTTTAAACTTTTCACGATTTATTTTAACGTTCATCTAATAATTGTCATTTGGCAGGTACTAGTGCTACTATTACTCACCCATTTTCAGGTTCTATAAATTCAACTGTACATTTCTGTCTTCGACACATCCAGATATACATCCAAATAAGAGAGAGAAAATGGAAGCAACTTCACAGCAGCGAGTCAAGTGAATTTGTGTTTTCTGTGGATCCAACTCTGGTAATAAACCAGAGTTCATTGAGGCTGCAAAGGAATTGGGGAAAATCATAGCAGAATGAAATATGCACCTAGTATATGGCGGTGGCAATCTTGGATTGATGGGAAGCATTTCAAAAGCCGTTCGTGAGGGTGGCGGTCACGTTTTGGGAATCATTCCAAAAACTTTGGCAGACGAACATATAATCGAAAAAATAAATTGAGATGAACGTATTGTCTCGGGGATGTCTGAACAACTCCTTGAAATGGTTAATACTGCTGATGCGTTTATTGCTTTACCAGGTGGGCTCGGAACGTTTGGAGAGATATTCACAGTCGCATCATTGGGCGCACTTGAACATTCATCAGAAGCCCATTGGATTACTTAACATTGAACATTTTTTTGATTTTCTGTTTGTATTTCTTGCGGAAGCCAAAAGACATGAGTTCGTCACAAAATCAGTACATAATATTTTCCTGACTGCAACAAAGGCTGAAGAATTAATTGACCAAATCCTAGCATTTGAACCAAAAATCGACCCCATTCTTTCCAAGTTGAGTTGGTCAGATAGCGATCGTGGTAAGAAGCGTAAATTGGACATAGATCTTAATCGGTAATTTTTTCCTGTAGAATTTCAGCTAACCAGGTATTATCTTCTAAACTCTTCTTCTACTGTTTAAGACATTGGGGACAATGTCTCATTTAGGTTTGGGGGAGGGAATTAGTTGATTAGTATCTTGTTTTTATTTTGTGTGTTATTTTTATTTTTAGCCCTAAATTTTTCGAAAAATACAAAAAAATTGATTTTTTTTCAAAAATTACAAAAATATTTTGCGTTTTTGTGTTTTTATTTAACTAAAAAGGTGAAATTGGTGAGAGATAGCTGAGTAAGGAGTTCCCACTCATGATACGTATTTCAACCCATTTTCGAAACAAGTTAATTTTTGTTTATTTCTTTTTGAATTATTTAATTTGTAAATTTTCCATAAAATTGACTAAAAAGGATCTTCATATGCTCAGTTGGCAGGTATTATCAACATGCATTGTAACATACAGACATGAGCTATAATTGAAAAGTTTGTAATATTCAGTACTATAGTTTAATTGGAGGAATCATCTCAAAAAGTGATGGAGTTAAAAAAAATGTCTGAGATCCGAGTTATTAAGTTTGTGAGGGTGTTTTAACACCCAGTGCCCTAAAGCCAACTGGTTTGGGAGTCACTGGCCCAAATCTCGCTACACGGATCAAGGATGCTGAAAACATATATATATCTGAAGTCTGAGTAATTAAGTCTGTAGGGGTGTCTTAACACATGGTGCCCTAAAACCAACTGGTTTGGGAGCCACCGACCCAACACTCGCTACATAGACGGAAGGTATTGTATATAAATAAATAAATAAAATTCAAAATTCAAAAAATCAGAGAAAAAATCAGAAAAATAAGAAAAATTATTCCATTGCTGCAAAAAGATGTGAATTCTGATAAAACTTTAGGACAAAAATATTACTCTCTTATCAACTACACTTGTGACTGTTGTGGGCAAAAATGAGTTGTTTAATATTTTGTTGGTTGTGTATATGGAGAATGGTAAAAATAATCGGAGAATTTACTTATTCAGTAATTTAGAAAGAAAGAAAACATCTAGTAACTTGGAGTAGAAGTTTCACCTGATTAGTCACTAACTTCTTTATTCTCTTTTCTCTTGTCTTTTTGCTTTTGTGTGCATTAGTTTTACTATCTTTTTACTTTTGTAAAATATTTGTGGGTATCATTGCTGTAAACCCTCACGAGACTACAACTCGTCCACTAGAGACACCTAGGGGTTTAAAGGCTTGTTGCATACGCTAAATGTAACCGTGATCCGTACAAAAGTGACTTAGTTAAATTTTATTTATGTTATTTTATTCTGTGTTTTGCTCGAGGACTAGCAAAATGTTAGGATTGATGGTGTGATGAGTGGTAATTATATCACTATTTCCCACCCATTTGACCTAATATTTTGTATAGTTTCTTGAGTTTTGTGAATATTTTGATGTGTTTTGTGCTATTTTGTAGATAAATAAAGTTTCAGGACATTCTGTAGGTGATTTGGAGCCAAAACAGTGAAAATTGGACAAAAAGGGCATTTTGGTAATTTTGGCGCGTCGCGACGCCTAACGTGCACCGCACCATGCTAATATGCACCGGAGACACATGTCAGAATCTGAGAAGTTTGACTTCGCTAACATGTGTCGGGACACGTGTCATCATCAGAACAGATCCTGCTAAAATATGTCGGGACACGTGTCGCAATCCTATGGTGCCGACACTCCGTGTGACACGTGTCACCTTCTGAATGGACTGAATCATCAGCAAATCACCTTATGCCACGTGTCAACATGTCATTGGACCGAATCTTACCACGTGCCACGTGTCAAAATCTTATTGGGCCGACGAAATCCGCGACAACAGTCAAATTCAACGCGTGTTTGACCGAGTCAATGCAAGCTCGTGTCGCGACGCAAGATGGAATTTGGCGTCGCGACGCGAGGCATATCAGATGCCTATAAATTGAAGCTTTCTGCACCTCATTTTGTTTGCATTCCTTGGGTTTTTTTCCCTGTTTTTAAG
The DNA here is from genome assembly GCA_019454045.1 of Zanthoxylum bungeanum. Lineage (NCBI taxonomy): Eukaryota > Viridiplantae > Streptophyta > Magnoliopsida > Sapindales > Rutaceae > Zanthoxylum > Zanthoxylum bungeanum. The sequence goes on along the minus strand of SKCR01027076.1, from coordinate 34,487 downwards.
GATTGCATCTATTTTTGTAATAATTAATTTATGTATTTTTCTTTTTAATTTTAATTTCAGTATTTTATTTTTTTTATTTTCTTTATGTTTTGTAGTTAAATTTCCGCTGGGGTAAAATGTGAAACATTTAATATAATTATCTAGGTAAATCTCACTTAATTATAATTTATAAATTATAATTTAACCGGATTAATTAATGTCAGACTTTATTACCGCCTATATGGTCGGGTTAAATATAAATTAATTTACCGCCTATATGACTGGTCTTTATGTGACAGATAATTACCGCCTATATGGCTGATGTAATTGGACTAAATGGATTACCGCCTATATGGCTGGTTTTAAATGTTTAACATTATTAATTCCTGAGAAAGCCGAACATAAAATAATTTATATATTATAATAAGTGAGATTCCTAGATAAGAAATATTAAATGTAGATCCTCTAACCCCAACATTTTATTTTTATTCTAGGGAAGTGATGAAACACAATATCCACACACTTAATAATTGATTTTCTTTTTATGGGCACTTCTTTAGTTTGTTTATCGAGTCTTAAGCTTAATGCTTCTTGTTAATTGGCCATTAATAAAATTGATTTGGTAAACTTAAAATGAACTTGACAAAGAGATTTTAGGTTTCAGTCTTAGATTCAATAGTCCACGATCTTCCTTGAGGATAGATAACCCTTTAATAGATTTCCTTACAGCATAGACATATACCTGTCGGGCGGGGGTAGCCATAATTGGAACTTAATCTTAATGAATCCAGGTAATTTGGTTGACATAGACATATGGTTCAATATGCTTATACTTGGTATTTGCATCTGACCATCGACAGAGGCTTTTGCATATCTTCGTGTTCCAGGTTAGCAAACTAATTTATTACACATATATAAGAGAATCAATTCATCTTTATAATAATATTGTGTGGAGTAACAACCCTAGATCTTTGAGTCTTTTGTTATTTTCCTTAGTATTTTCTTTTGTGTCTTTAAGTATTTTATTTATCAAATCCACATTCAACCAACAAAAGCAATCATTATCTTCTCCCTATAATTAGATACTTGTAAATAAATAGTATCAATAAATAATAACAACAGTAGGAATTAAGTCCTTGTGGGATCGATATTTTTATACTACTTGAATGATACGTGCGCTTGCGTTATACGTGTGTGATTATGCGCCGGTCAGAAAGCATGTCATTTGCCAGTGGAGCTTGAACATAAAGCGTACTAGGCACTGAAGAAGTTGAATCTTGATGTACAAGCAGCATGATAAAAAAGGCTCCACCAACTGAACGAATTGGAAGAATTTCGACTATAGGCTTATGAGAATGTCAGACTATACAAAGAAAAGACCAAGAAATGGCATGATTAAAAAATAGTGCGCCGACAGCTGGAACTAGGACAGCATGTGTTGTTATACAATTCACGATTGAAACTTTTTCCTGGAAAGCTGAAATCAAGGTGGTCAGGTCCATTTGTGATTACCCAAGTTTTACCCTGCGGAGCCGTTGAGTTACTTGATCCCAACACCAATGATACATTCACAGTTAACAGCCAGCGTGTCAAACACTACTGGGGAGAATCATTTGAGTGACAAAAAGAAGGTGTCACACTTTCAGATCCAGCTTAACATTCAAGCAGTCATGTCTAGCTGACGAAGTTAAACTTAGCGCTAGTAGGGAGGCAACCCATGTAATTTATATATATATTCAGATTTGGTGTGTTTTATTTTTGTGTGTTTAATTTTATAGGTAAAGTAACAGACGGGATGAAAGACGTTCTTGCAAATCTTCACAAGAAATTTCCTTCTCTCGCTCAAAATTCTCTGATGAAAGTCTACAAAGCTCGAATGGAACGAATGAGATTACTGATGATCAAAGGTATTACTAATGACATTCGTTGGTTAATTGAAGCACGGGTCCGATTGGCAGGTGAGTCTTCTGACTTTTTTATTTCATATCTGTCAGGTTTAGGAAAAAACATATATTCTAAGAAAAAAAGGCTAAAAGATTAGGTGTTTGCTATAAAGGTACACGCATGACATGTAATACTCGTTGTCGTTCTTTAGTAATGGTGTCTGATAACCGCGAAGATAAAATTAAATTCATCAGGGATGGCATGAGCAAGGAGTTTTTGGATGACATATCATTGAATCTTGAGACGCATCATAGTGGATATGTGTATAATCTGACTTTAAAAGACCCTGTTTGCCAATTTATAAGAAAATTGGATGGGAAGCTTGTCCCTGACGCATAGATGTCAATCAAGACGTTGCTTCTTGTAAATATTATTATCTCTTTGTCTTTAACTAATAATTATGATTTGTTTTGTCATTTTATTTTATTTTCTCCGACAAGATCCATACTTTTTGACTTTCACGATTTATTTTCTGTTTAGCTAATAATTATCATTTGGCAGGTACTAGTGCTATTATTACTCACCCTTTTTCAGGTTCTATAAATTCAGCTCATCATTGCATTCTTGAAGACATCCAGACTTGAGAAAGAAATACATAAAAAAAAATGGAAGCAACTTCAAGAAGATGAGTTGTTAACATCTGTGTGTTTTGCGGTACTAGTGTTGGTTCTAAACCAGAATTTGTTGCGGCAGCACAAGAATTGGGTAGAGTCACAGCTGAAAGGAATATGCACTTAGTATATGGCGGTGGAAATCTTGGACTAATGGGGTACGTTTCAAGGGCCGTACAGGAATGAGGTAGTCAAGTTTTGGGAATCATCCCAAAACTTTTGGTAGAGGCGAATCTTATAGGACCATCAAACGGAGAGGAACTTATCGTGCCATGTATGTCTGAACGATTGGTTGAAATGATTAACCGTGCTGATGCTTTTATTGCTTTGCCATGTGGCTTGGGCACAATGGAGGAAATTGTTACAGTGCTATCTTGGGCGAACTTGAACATACACCAGAAACCAATTGGATTATTTAATGCTGATGGATTTTATGATTTTCTTTGTGTGTTTCTTGATGATGCCTGAAGAAATGGGTTCGTGTCAAAACCTGTAAAAGATATCCTATTCACTGCTAGAACTGCCCATGATTTAATTGACCAAATCTTAGCCTTTAAACCACAAATTGACCCTATCATTTCTAAGATAAACTGGTCCGATAATGATCGTGGTAAGAAGCGTCGGATAAATCTGGATCTTAACCTTAAATTATCTTTTTAAGATGTAGAATTTCAGCTAAACTCTTATTATACTTTTTAGACATTGGAGACAATGTCTCAATTAGGTTTGGGGGAAGGGAATAGTTGACTAGTATATTGTTTTTATTATGTTGTTTTTTAATTTTTAGTCAAAAAATTTCAAAAATAAAATAAAAAAATTTAAGAAAATAAAAAAATATTTTGTTTTTGTGTTTTTAACTTGACTAATCAGATGAAATTGGTGTGAGATAGCTGAGTGAAGAATTTCCACTCCTGAGATGTATCTAAACCTATTTCGTAACAAGTTAATTTTTATTTATTTCTTTTTGAATTATTTAATTTGTGAATTCTCCATATGAATGATTAAAATTGGATCTTCATATGCTCAATTGACAGGTATTATCAACATGCATGGTAACATATGGTCATGAGTTGTAATTGAAAAGTTTGTAATATTCAGGACTATAGTTTAATTGGAGAAAACATCTAAAAAAATAATGGAATAAAAAGAAATAAAAAAAGGAGACATCTGAGAATCTGAGTAATTAAGTCTGTAGGGGTATCTTAACACGTAGTGCCATAAAGCCAACTGGCTTGGGAGTCATTGGCCCAAAGCTCGCTACATGGATTGAAGATGTTCTATATAAAAAAAAAAAACAATAATAATAATATCTGAAATCCGAGTAATTAAGTCTGTAAGGCTGTCTTAACACCTAGTGCCCTAAAGCCAACTGGCTTGGGAGTCACTGGCCCAAAGCTCGCTTCATGGATTGAAGATGTTGTAAAAAAAAAATCCATTGCTAAGTGTGAATTCTGATATAACTTTAGGACAAAAATATTACTCTCTTTTCAACTACACTTATGAATATTGTGGGCACAATGATTTGATTAATACCTTGTTGGTTGTGTATATGGAGAATGGTAAAAATAATCGGAAAATTTACTTATTTGGTAATTTAGAAAGAAAGAAAACAGCTATTAACTTGGATATGAGTTTCACTTCTTTAGTCGCTAACTTGTTTGACTTTTTACTTTTGTGTGCATTAGATTGACGTTTGTGGGTACCGTCACTGTAAGCCCTCACGAGACTACAACTCGTCTACTATGGACACCTAGGGGTTTAAAGGCTTGTTGTTTACGCTAAATGCAACCATGATCCCTACGAAAGTAGCTTGGTTTAATTTTTATTTTAAAGTTCTTTATTGCATTTTATTTTGTTGTTTTGCTCGAGGACTAGCAAAATATTAGGTTTGGGAGGGTGATAAACGGTAAATATATCAATATTTATTGTCCCTTTTACTTAATATTTTGTATAGTTTCTTGAGTTTTGTGAATATTTTGATGTGTTTTGTGTTATATTATAGATAAATAAAATAACAGGACTCTCTGGAATCAAATCAGGGCTCAAACGGAGAAAATCAGATGAAAACGGGCAAAATTGGAATTCTACGTCGCGATGCGCAATACTTCTACGTCGCGACCGATAAAATACACCGGCTACGTGTCAACATCACAATAATCTTGCTATCATGCACCGAACACGTGCCATCATCCCATGCTGCCGACATTACACGTCATTGCTTACGTCAGCTTCGCGACGCATACAACTTCAAGCTTTGTGACGCCGAGCTAATAACTCTACCGACAGCCACGTGTCATCATCGTATCGAATCAACGGCACATCACGACGTGCGGCGTATCTTGTTTGTTTATTTAGAGTTTTTTGTATTTAATTTTTATTTTACGCAATAGTTCTTTCTTTATTTTACTTTTCAGTATGATGAGGTGACTCCTCTCTGCATGGGTGAAGGTTAAAGCTTTTATTACTAATATTTAGATTAATCTTCCTTAATTATAATATATAAACTATTCTAAAACCTGACTTAATGGGATACCGTCTTTATGGTCGGTTGGACTTAATTAAATTAATTTTAACCTGACTAAATTGGATATCGTCTTTGTGGTCGATTGGAATTAATTATAAATCTGACTTAATCAGGATACCGCCTATATGGTCGGTTGGTAATGTCATGCAAAATTTATATATTATAATAAGGGAGATATCTAAATTAGAAGTAATAAAAGTTGATCCTCTAACCCCCATCATTTTCTTTATTATTTTAATTACCTTTTTAATTTCCAAGCTTTACTTTATGTCATTTTCTTTATTTATATCTTTACTAGTCTTAGATATGTGTTGTAACTAAATACCGTATCTGGGGTTGTGATGAATTCCAATATCACCGGTTTATAAGGGGTTATTTTACGACTTTGGGTAATATAAAGGTTTATTTATTGAGTCTTTAGCTTTATGCTTATTTTTAACTGGCCATTAATAAGATTGATCAGGTAAACTTAAAATAAACTTGACGAAGGAATTTTAGGTTTCATCCTTAGACTCAATAGCTCATGATCTCACCTCAGGGCATGGTGACCTTTAGGTAGATTTCCTTATAGGATAGACATATACCTGTCAGGCGGGGGTAGCCACAATTGGAACTTAATCTTAATGAATTCAGGTAACTTGGTTAACATAGACATATGATTAATTGAGTTATTTGGGTGTTTGCATCTGACCATCGACATAGCTTTTGCATACTTTCCTGTTCCAGGTTAATAAACCGATATATTGCACAAACATGTGATAATCACTTCATCTTTAAAAGATACTGGAATGATTCACAACCCTAGATGGTTTTATAATATTGAATTCACCTTTAATTTACATTTGCACTGTTTTATTTACTTGTCTTTAGTTTAAAATCACTATCCAATCAAACAACCAATCTATTAGATACTTGTAAACATTTAGCTCTACAAATTGATAGCCTATGTATTAAGTCCTCATGGGATCGATACATTTTATACTACTTGAACGATAAGTGCGCTTGCGTTACGTGAGTGATTTCACCAATCAACATCCTTTTATATCATTAGGTATAAAAAATTGTGCTCACTTGGTCGATCAAACCCTTGAGTAGAGAGAGCTAGTTATGGGAAACCCTTCGTCGATAAGAGCCTAAGCCATACCCTTATAAGCCCAAATAAAAAACACATAGTTGTTATCATATGACAGTCTCCCTTATGCTTGTGTTTGAGCCCCAAATCATTTGAAGTTGTTTGAACATTTTGCCATGAGATGTAAAACTTCTTGGGCCTTTTCAACTAAGACAAGTTTTGCATTTCATGATGATTGGGCTAACGACTTTGAAATGCTAATGGGCCACCAAGCCTGTTGGGCCTAAAATGTTTAGTTAAAATCCAAGTTTACCAAACATGAGTCTGATACTCGTACTGGCTTTCATTTATGAAGGTATGCTTTGTTTTGGCCCGTTTGGATATCTCTAAATATTTCTAAGCATATCTCCAAAATAACTATGATTACTAAAGGTCCAATTTTCACATTAAACAATGGAACGATCCATATATTTTGTTTAGTCATTATGTAAATGAGCAGTCTTTGTCTTTTAATGATGGAACAAAACCAAAGTAGCAAAGGTTTACCTTTAGCATAAGAGAGAATCAGTTTATGTACACCCATTGGTGCATAAACTAAGGCAAACCTAGGTAAATATGGATTTACCATGTGTGTGGGAGGAATAAGGTTGGAATGGTATATGCTGATGTTTGAGCACACCATGCATTTCATGTATCTCATGCATTGAATGAATACATGCATCATGCTAACACTTTGTGATGCAGCCATCATAGCGGTACGTATAGCCCGATGATGAGTCTCTTATGAGAACACTCTTGAAAATTTGGGAAAGTTGTAGCCGGAATTATCCGACAAACCCGGTCGAATTTCATCTCTATCCGAATGGACTTCACCATCACATCTGACCAGACATTCTATAAGTCAGGCCGGATATGTGGGTTTCCATAATTACATAACGAAGTGATCTCCGTTTTCCTTTTTAACCAATGGCCATAAAACAATTAACTTCCATTACAATTACTTTCTTTTTCCTTCATTTTCCATTCCCATGACTTTCCTCATTTGAAGAGATCATTTCATTATTAGCTACAATCGTGATATTATAACCTAAGAGCCTAAGCCTAACTCAAAAGTATGCCCACATGTGAACCTATAGTTGTTTGCCCTTATGAACAAACCTCATTATGCTTGTGTTTGGGCCCCCAATCATTTGAAGTAGCTTGATCATTTTCCCAGGTTAACAACTGATTTACTACACATGTATAGGAGAATTAATTCATTATTAGAGTAATATTGGGCGGATTCACAACCCTAGATGTTTTCTTTATTATTAATTTCATTTGCATTTATTCTGTATTTTTATTTATTTAATTAGTAAACCATCTTCAACCAACGAACTAACATTCCGTCTCAACCTTAATTAGATACTTGTAAATAATTAACATCAATAATTAATAACATCGTAGAAATTAAGTCTGGGTGTGGGTTCGATATTTTTATACTACTGGAGCGATACGTGCGCTTGCGTTACGTGAGTGATTTCACCCGATCATGGTAAGTTTTGCCGTTGGGAAGTATATTGACCAAGTAGTGTGTGACGTGGTTCATATGTGTCATATGCATGTTTTATTGGGTAAGCCTTGGTATAAATTCAATAAAGTAGTTCATGATATGAATAGGAATATGTATAAATTTAGGTATAATGGAAAAATTATCAAGCTTGCTCCTTTAACCTTACAAGTGGTCTATAAGGAAGAGTTGTACATGCAAAGGAGTGAAGAAGATTGGGCAAAGCGGAGGAATGCGATTGCTAAGCTTAGAATGTTATTATAAGAGCATCTTGAATTGATAGATAAAAAGATGTTAGCAAAATGTGAAGTGAATAAGGATATGAGCGTAACCGTGAGTAATGAAATGAAACATTTTGATGTTTCTATGAATAAGAGTGAGGTGGTTGATGATGTTGATGATAGTGATGATATTGATGTGAGCGATAACATTAGTGATGCTGATTTGGTTGGTCATGATGCCAATGAGGTGCTTGAAGTTACTGTTGATGGTCATTATCATATGGAGCAATTTGAATTTGGTTGTGAGGCCATTAGTTATGAGGTGCAAAATATGCATGTGGTCAAATATGTAGAGTGTGATCAGATTGTGGATGAGTGTGTTGATTGTTTGAGGAAGCGACATGGGCATGTTGAGTTTGTTTTAAATGAGGTTTCAAATATGAATCTAGTTGGGAATCTCTTTAGGGTTGTAAGTGGAGTTAAGGATGAGAGTAAGAATAGAGATATTGAAATGGGAAAAGTATTGAAAAAAAGTCATTTATTGGCTTTATTGACTTTTGCCCAACTTAACTATTCTTTTCCATGTGATTTTATTTTGTTTCAAGATTGTCGTCATATTGATCTTGTCAATTTTATCTATAATCTGGGTTCGGATTCGAGGGTGAATCCTTTTCAAGAAAGGGAGAATGATATGATCCAGAATGAGCTATGTTTTTTGGGCTAAGTTAACTTGAAGTTGTGGTCGATTGCATAGTTTGGTCAAATTGGTGTATTTGGGTCATTTTGGTGGATTTGGAAGATTTCTTTGATTCTGAAGTTTGGGCCATGCATAAGACTTTATATTAAGGCTTTATTATGTCTAAGGCAAGAAATGGGTCTTGGATGTGCTTGGACTGCCTTGATAGATTTTGGGCTTAATTTTCGAATGGTGCATTAGTAGTGACATAATTTATGCAGTCTTTGTATTTTGGTCGTAACTTTCTCATCTGATGTCCAATGTTGGTGATTCAAGTTGTATTGGAAAGAGGACTCATGGATCTACATTTGTATAGTGTACATAAAAGTTCAATTTGGAATCATTCTTGGTCAAAATACGGATGCAAGGTCTCCTTACAGCTTTTATATTTTATATTTTTTTAAGGTTATATGATGTTTAAGTGATGGGCTAAACTTTAATTAAATTATAAATCCCAAGCACGGAAATTTAAAGTATTTTATATGTTATTAGGTTTATTTTACTAGGGTTTTATTATGTTTGGTGGAGAATTAGGGTTAATCACCTATTTGAATGGGCATTTTTCATTGTAACCGAACAACCTATCTTTTTATAAAAATCACTATTTTCTTAAAACTTGAGCAATCCTCAACTTGTTTTCATTGACTTTGTCTTATCAAGGCTAGCTAACCTTTTGTGGCGCCCCCTTAGCACTCTATGTTTTTGTTACTTGCTCTTCAGAGGTTTAGAGTTTTGGTTCCGTACTGCCTTGTCTTTCTTGGGAACGATCTCAATCTCTTGTGGGTTTGTTTGGCTTATTCCAAGCAGGTTCTCATCACTGACGATACCTCCATATAAGAAGTGTCACAACTCATGCACTCCTACAAGCTGAAGAATAGACATGCAATAGAATTTCATTTGCATACATGCATACACACATATATCATTTTTTTTGCAAAAAATCTGAAAATAAGGCTTTGAGAAATGGGACAAGACACAAACCGCTCAGTAGCTGTCAAAAATTGAAGCCTCCAAAGACACAGAGCACCTGACCGTCAGAATGAAAATACTTTGGGGCAAAGCTCGCCTAAAAGGAAAAATAAGGGCAAGGCCCACCCAATGATAGAAGCATATAGATCAAAAGCCCATCAATTGGATAAAAATGCCAAGAAACATATAGATCAAAAGCCCATCAGACGGATCATAATGCCACAAATTATAGAATGAGAATGATCCAAAAGCCCTTCAGACATATCAAAATTCCACCAGTGATAGAAGCAGATGGATCAAAAGCCAATCAGTCGGCTAAAAATGCCACCAATAACAAAAGAAGATGAAAGAAAATCACAACGAATGGATCAAAATACCGATCAAGTCAAGAAACGACACCAAAACACCTCAAATGGATCAAAATGTCGCTCAAATAAATCCAGAACATCTCATATTGATCAAAACGCCCATATATCAATAAAAAAAACTACAACACAGCCAGGTGAGTCCTGCAACGCCCGATGAACTAGGTAAGTGAAAATGCATGCATGACTTTGATAGACTTGTCATTGTCACACACTGCACAAGCCTACCAAAGTATGGTCGATTGTAGAAACTGTATTTTTATGCATAGCTCGATGATGAGTCTTTTACGGGGACACCCTCTGAAAATTGGGAAATTATAAGGATGAATGCCAGAACAGAAAGAAACTCCAAGGGAATAAAGCCAAAATCCAGTCGTACATCACCTATGTTCGGCCTACCTTCTCTCTAGCATGTAAATCAAGCCGCATATACACTAAGAAATCCTAAATTTGGTTGGACAAGAATAGTTGTCACTAAATGCTCAAAAAATGTTTCTTTACTCCCAAGTATAAGAGTGTCGAAGTAATAAAATTATCCAGTAAGACCGGGGTCGATCCACAGGGAATAGATTTAGTAAAATAAAATAACAATTTGAGTGAAAATTAAAAGACTGGATTTTTTTGAAGTGATTGGAAAATTTTAAATTAGATTACAATAATAAAATAAAATATTGGGTTAGGGGATCCACTTTTAATATTAAATTTAGAAATCTTAGTTGTTATAATATATAAATTGTTATTATTACTCAATTAATTTATTTCAGGAATTAATTATGCCAAAACATATAAAACAAGCCATGAATGCGGTGATAACTTTTGTCTATAACAATTCCAGTTAGGTACTCAATTATGCCAAATAAATAAAAACCAGTCATGTAGGCGGTAACAAAGTTTGTCAATAATTAATCCATAATTAAATTAAATATTAATCATTAGATTATAAGTTATATATTATAATATAAGTGAGATTAATCTAAATTTTCATATTAAAAGCTTTTCCCTTTACCCCAGCAAAAAGAAATTAGCTACTCATATTTTAATAAAAACACACATAATTGTATTACTGAAATAAAGAAATTACAAGAAAGCTTTTAAAGAATAAAACACACAAGAGCTAGAACTCCACAAATTTGTAGAGAACACTATGGAATCCGAGCTGAAGAAAATGAGGTGCAGAGGAGCACCTCTATTTACGAATGCAATTGCATTTGCAATTGCATTCTCCACCAAACATACTCCATGTTTGGTGGCATGTTTGGTGGCAATCCATTTCAGTGGATTGCCATCAAACATTTTTTTTTTGACAATGACTTTTACATATAACACACTTTAGCTTTTTTGTCAATTTCGGTCTTGAAAATCTCAGATTTGGAAAATCTTGTGAACTTTAAAATTGTAGATCTTTGCGTCTTCTTTCATCTGGAACTGGAATCAATTCAATCCGATATCGGAGTAAAATTTTATGGCCAAAATACGAATATTACACAGGGCTGAAATTTCTGAATTTGTACACTGTTAGAACGCCCTATTAAATTTTTGGCCTCCAAAATCCAATTATCAAGTCTATTTTTCTAGATATGCATCCAAAGTATTATTTCACATACATAAAATATAAAATTCACAATAAACATAAATATAATTATTATTCAAAAAATGTGTTTAATTAAGGGGATTAATGAAACTATAATGTAAATGATTAATTTTTCTTTTAATAAATGTGCACTTTTTAGTGTTCATCACACCCCCAACCAGCTTATTACTAGTCTCTAGTAATTTAAGTGTAAAAAATTTAAAAATACAAATTATTATCCAAATTAATAATTATTTTTTTTCTTTCTAAATGATCAAATAAATAAATTCTCGTGTACTTTTTACCCTTCTTCTATACACACATAAAACAGGGTATTAATCAATTCATTATGCCCACAATATTCACAGGTCTCGTTGAAAAGAGAGTAATATTTTTGTCCTAAAATTATATTAGAGTTCACACCCTTTGACAATAAAAGTTTATTTATAAATACAAAAATAGATTTTTTTAAATAATGATGCGTCTTCAATCCTCGTGACGAACTTTGGGCCAGTGACTCCCAAACCAGCTGGCTTTAGGGCACTTGGTGTTAAGACACCCCTACGAACTTAATTGCTTGGATCTCAGATATTAAAAAGAAAAAGTATCTTATTTCCTTAAGCTTTTCTTTAACCCATGTAACGATCTTTGGGTCAGTGACTCCCAGACCATTTGGTCTTAGGGCACTAAGTGTTAAAACACCCTTACGGACTTAATTGCTCGAGTTAGATAGGCTACGAAATCGAACTTATTCACACATTTTTTTTTCTTTTTCTTTTTTTTTTAACAAACTCAAGTTCTACCGCTTTACGCGAACAATCACTGCTTACTGAGGCAAAATGTCCGGTTACTAAGTAAGAGCATTGTTAGATTTTTGTTTTTGAATAAAAATACTAATTCCACTACCTTTAGGTGCTACCTCCAACAAACTAGAGAACTGAAAAACACAACAACGAAACATAAAAATAAAAACAATCTAGTCAACTATCCCAACCCCACAACAAATTTGAGACATTGTCCCCAATGTCCGAAAAATAAGAAGTAGAGTTTAAAAGACATCACCTGATTAGTATGGAATTGACAATTGAATCTATGACTATTTAAAAGAAAAGAAAAAACAATTATAGATTAAGTTTCAAGTTCACTCTACATTTCTTGCCATGATCGTTATCAGACCAGTTCAACTTGGAAAGAATTGGGTCGATTTTTGGTTCATAAGCTAAAATTGGTCAATTAAATCATCAGTTTTTCTTACAGTTAGAAAGATATCTTTTACCGATTTTGAGATAAACTCATTTCTTTTGGCATCCTCAAGAAATACAAAAAGAAAATCAAAAAATTCATCAAAATTAAGTATTCCAATGGGTTTTTGGTGAATGTTCAAGTGATGAGTGGTAAATCTATCACTATTTCTCACTCATTTAACCTAATATTTTGTATAGTTTCTTGAGTTTTGTGAACGTTTTGATGTGTTTTGTGTTATTTTGCAGATAAATAAAGTTGGGAAATCATTGGAAGCAATTTGGGGCCAAAATAGAGAAAACTTGACAAAAGGGCAATTCGGTAATTTTTCCGCGTCGCGACGCCAAGACCCTATGCGTCGCGACGTCTAACATGCGCCGGACATGCTAACGTGCGCCGAGGGACACGTGTCAGAATCTGAGAAATTGGACTTGCTAACGTGCGCTGGCCTTACTAACGTGCGCCGTGCCACGTGTCATCATCACAGAAGATCAGCTAAAATACGCCGTCTGCCACGTGTCGAAATCTCATTGGACCAAAGCAAGCGCGTGCCACGTGTCGAGTTGTCATTGGACCGAATCACATGCTGCCACGTGTTAATCTCTCATTGGACCAATCCTAAACGCGTGCCACGTGTCAGATGATCATTGGACCGAAAGCTCAGCCAATCACCGTGTGCCACGTGTCGTCTTCTCATTGCACCACCTTTACCGCGTCACACGTGTCATCACCAGATTATGCCGACAGATCACGCGTGGTCAACCCGCGTGGACCAAAACCGCGTGCCAGCGTCGCTACGCTGGGACCTTTGGCGTCGCGACGCCAGAAGCCGAATCTGCCTATAAATTCAGCTCCTCTTCACTTCATTTGGTGTGCTCTCCTTGGGACTTTTTCCCTGATTTCATAGGAAGCATCTAGTTTTGTAATAATAAAATTATGTATTTTTATTTTTAGTTTTTATTACTGCTTTTTATTTATTTACTTTATGTTTTGTAGTTAATTTACCTCTGGGGTAAAAGGTGAAACCTTTAATATAATTATTTAGGTAAATCTCACTTAATTATAATATTTAAATTATAATTAACCGGATTAATTAATGTCAGACTTTATTACCGCCTATATGGCTGGTTTAAATATAAATTACCTTACCGCCTATATGGCTGGTCTTTATGTGACAGATAATTACCGCCTATATGGCTAGTTTTAAATGTTTAATATTATTAATTCCTGAGAAAGCAGAATATAAAATAAATTATATATTATAATAAGTGAGATTCCTAGATAAGAAATATTAATTGTGGATCCTCTAACCCCAGCATTTTATTTTATTCTAGGGAAGTGATGAAACACAATATCCACACTTAATAATTGATTTTCTTTTTATGGGTAATTCTTTAGTTTGTTTATTGAGTCTTAAGCTTAATGCTTTTTGTTGTCTGATCACCAATAAGATTGATATGGTAAACTTAAAATGAACTAGACATAGGGATTTTAGGTTTTAGCCTTAGATTCAATAGCTCACGATCTTCCTTGAGGATAGATAACCCTTTAATAGATTTCCTTACAGGATAGGAATATACCTGTCGGGCGTGGGTAGCCATAATTGGAACTTAATCTTAATGAATCCAGGTAATTTGGTTGACATAGGAATATGGTTCATTGGGTTATACTGGGTATTTGCGTCTGACCATCGGAAGAGGCTTTCACATATCATCGTGTTCCAGGTTAGCAAATTAATTTATTACACATAAATAAGAGAATCAATTCATCTTTATAATAATATTGTGTGGAGTCACGACCCTAGATCCTTGAGTCTTTTATTTTATTTTCCTTAGTATTTTCTTTTGTGTCTGTTTTTATTTTATTTTTGCAAAACCACATTCAACCAACCAAAGCAATCAATTTCCTTCTCCCTATAATTAGATACCTGTAAATAAATAGAATCAATAATTAATAACAACAGTAGGAATTAAGTCCTCGTGGGATCGATATTTTTATACTACTTGAACGATACGTGCGCTTGCGTTATACGTGTGTGTTTACGCCGGTCATCAAGTTCGCCCAGTACGCAACTGTGAATATTTCTTCCAACGTGTCAAGCCCATCTGGTAAAGCAATAAAAGCGTCAGCATGATTGATCATTTCAGTAAGTCTTTCAGACATACCTGAGATAATGCATTCTTCTCCATTTGATTTTCTGATGAGGTTTTCCTATGTCAAAGGTTTTGGAATGATCCCCAAAACTTGACTGCCACCTTCTTGCACGGCCTTTGAAACACATCCCATCAATCCAAGATTGCCACTGCCATATACTAAATGCATTTTTCTTTTTGCCATAACTCTACCCAATTCTCGTGCAGCTTCAACAAATTCTGGTTTCGTTTCAGAGCTAGTTCCACAAAACACACAGATATTAGTGACTCTTCTTCTTGAAGTTGTCTCCATTTTTATTCTCTCTCTTATATGGATAGGTTGAAGAGAGAAATGACGAGCTGGATTTATAGATCCTGAAAAATGGTGAGTAATAAAAGCACTTGTACTTGTAGAATGACAATTGTCATATGAACAGGAAAATGGATCGTGAAAGTCAAAAAGTTTAGATATTGTCGGCTAAAATTAAATTAAGGAAATCAAAAAAGTACATTAAAGTAAATTAAAACGGTAATTTAAAGGAAAATAAATCAAAGCAATAAATTCAAACAATATATACTGGTAGTTGTGATTGTGGCTCACATCTTCCTCTAGTTTTATGTCCAGTAACAACTTGAATGCCCTCTATGGGTCGGGGATTTGCTTCCTATCCAATTTTCTTATAAATTGGCAAACAATATCTTTTAAAGTCAGATTCTCGAGACTGTATTGTTGTCTTTCTTTTTGAAATTGTGTATGTAAATTATGAATTACTTGATGAACATGTCCACTAGAATGTGTCTCAATAGTCAATGATATATCATCTAAAGACTCCTAACTCAAGCCATATCTAATGAATTGAATTTATCTTCGCGATTGTCAGACATCATTTCTAAAGACGACAATGAGTGTTGCATATCCAGCTTGCACATTTATAACAAACACCTAATTGTTTAGCTCTTCGTTTCTTAGCATATGGTTTTCCCTAAACCAGACATATAAGAAATGAAATAGTCGGATGACTCACCTGCCAAGCGAACCCTTGCTTCAATTACCCAACGAATATCACTAGGAATACCATGGATGATAAGAAGCCTCATTCTTTAAGTGCGTGCTTTGTAAATTTTTATCAGAGTATCTTTATGGAGAGAAGGAAAATGATTGTGGAGTTTTATGAGAGTTTCTTCCATTCCTATATGGCTCCAGTTTGAGGTATTTTTCCTTCTTGATCGTTGTGAGAGAGGAATAAATATCCACAGGGTAAGTTTGTTCATCTCCAAGAAATGCATTCTTCAATCCTTCTACAAAGTCTTCAATTCCTGATTGGGTGTTTCCTCTTGTTTTTCTTCTTCCATTGTTCCTAGTTCCTCAAAATTTTACTTCTCTCCATCATCTTCCAGTACTTGTGTAGAATCACGTAAAAAATCATTAGGAATATCCGAATCTAATTGTGTATTTGATTCAATAAAATTAGTTGTACAAATTTTTGTAGAAATAGATAAACTCCCCTGAATATATTCATCCACAATTAGTTCAATTAGTTCTATGCTCTCGTCTACACTGTCCTCATCGTATGGTTGTTTGCACACATTAAAAACATTAAGCTTCAATGTCATATTACTTAAGGACAAATTCATGATTTCATTCCTGCAATTAATTAAAGCATTAGTTGTTGCTAAAAATGGACGACCAAGTATTACAGGAATTGGCTTATAACTGTCAGCTATAGGTTGTGTTTCCAAGACAATAAAATCCACATGATATATAAATTTATTGACTTGTATTAACACGTCTTCCACAATTCCTTTCGATACCTTGACTGATCTATCGGCAAGTAAAAGAGTAGTTGAGGTTGGTTTTTGTTGGTCTCTAAGACAATCCAAGATCATATAAAGCAATGAAATATTGTGAATACAAAAGTAAAGTATGGCGGAATCATACTTACAAAGAGCGGATGTTGGATGCGTTGAACACAAAAATTTACCTTTGAGAAGTCCTCCAAGATTCGGCCAAGGTCCTCTTTGTTTGTTGAATCCAAGCTCCAAGCTCAAGGGATTAGTTTCCCTAACACCTTCAATGATTCCTTTGGTGTGCTAGCACTTAAGAAAAATTGCAACAACTTTTCTTGTTCTTGTTTGAGCTCACGGCAATGAGCAAAGATGAGAGAGAGAGAGAGTTTTGTATTTGTTTTCTAAAAACATTATCACAAAAAATCTCACAATATTTGGTATATGCTTATCCAAAAGCATAAAGCAAAATTGGAGGGAAAATGGCATTCAATGCCTTCATCTACCACCATCGTGAATAGTGACTGGTTGTCAATCACAAAAAGGTGACATGAATTCCATCACTAAAGTGACAAGCAATGTGATGTGCGATGTGGCTTGTGGGCCGCACTTTAATTCAAAATGCGATTGGGCCCGCAAACACATTCCGGGCTCGGGTTCGTTAATTCTGAATTAACGAACTTTCCGTTGTGACTTAATTAAATCAAATTTAATTAAATAATTATGCCTAATAAAATTACTATTCACGTCGCTCGTGAATTAATTCTAAATTAATTCGTTAGCCCGAATTAAAATCCAATTTTAATTCCGCGTTGAAATCTAATTTCGTTTAATATATCGAATATATTATTTTATCGATTAATTCCAAATTAATCGTTCTCTCTCTTCAAATAGTATTTTATCCTAGATAAAATCTCTCTGTAATTAATCCCAGATTAATTATGCTTGAATCATACGTCATCGGTGAATCTTCGGGAAGCGACTCATGAGATCCCTAAGTATGTTGGCAGTAAATTCGGTCGTCGGACTATCCGAACACGTACGTACCTCGTACTACATTTTTACCGATTTACAAGACATGGTTGGCTTCTAGCAAAGCACTGTGCCTATCCAATTCTCCATAAATATTCTTAATGGAATATATAATCTATGTCAGGCGTAGTATACATAGTATTGCATATTGCGATCCAATATCGGATGTCACATGCAAGGCCTGGGGCTGGAATAGTGTCTGCCCCGTACGAAGCATATATCATATTACAAGAAACTAGTCTCTTTAATCGGATAATCATGACCATGTCATATTATCTCGATGGTTGCAACCATTTAGAGTACCAGTTCTGTATCCATGCGTGATCATCATCTCCATATGACTGAAGTGATACTTCCGTCTTGACATCACACCCAATACACTACGATTCTCAATAAACCTAGAAGAGGCGTACACAGAACCTGTTAAAGTCCTGGACGACCAAAACCAAAGCGTATTGATTGTCGCAAGTACTAGCGATGCAAGTCTCAGGTTAAGACCAAATACACCTAGCCTGATGCGGATTCCCATAGACACATAGTCATACTACGAGGGGGATTCCGCGGGGTCTATCCAGAGCGATGCTATTTCCGTACCATCGGTAAACACAACCTCCTATCACACCTGCATAAGTATCCAATACTTAATATATGAGAACTATGTTGTTACGCTTCCATAACACGCACAAGTGCAATACTAGTCCATTCCGCATTATCGATGTCCAATCTCGATAATACTACGACTAGGGATATTTAATGATTAAACCTTTATGGATTGATACTGTCTCATATCTTATAATCAGGAACTAATCATAATGACTTTTATCATTTATATATTTAAGTAATCAAATTACAAAATGATAAAATGCAATTTTCATTGCTACATAATTAATTTGTACAAAAACCACAATGTCTTTTACAAATAGTGACGCTATAGGTCATAATTGTCTAACAGTTTTAACTCATCAATATTAAGTTATTGGTAAACTGAAAATGGAAGCAAATTGAAACTGGCTCCAAGATCAAGCCAGGCATGTTCAATTTTTGATTTCCAATAATACAAGAAATAATTTGACAGCCAGCTAGAAAAACTTTCTTTCTTACCTGGTGTTTCCTTTTAACGATGCACAAGTCTTTTAGAAATTTGGCATTAGATGGTATCTGTTGGATGACATCTATCAAAGGAATATTGACCTTTATCTGTTTGAATATTTCATATATCTCTGGGGAATGGTTCAATTTCTTTTTTTAATGTCTGTGGAAATGGAGGTGCAAGGGAGAAATTGTAATCATCAACGACGGGTAATGGTTCATCAACCTATTCCTTACCCTCTGAATCTGATTTATTTTTAGCTTCTCGAGGTTCAAGAATAGGTTTTTGGATGACCTTACCACTACGAAGAGTAATAACAGATTTGACATGGTCTATATGTTGACTACCAAAACTACCATTGTGAGGGTTTTGATGACTCTTGGGATTTGGTTGTGATTGTGCAGGAAAATTTCCTTTCTCATTAATGGTTAAAGCATATGTGATTTTGGAGAAAATATCTTTCAAATCAATTAATGTTTGCACATTTTGGTTATTGATGGCTTCTTGTTTCTCAATGAATGCATTCAAGGTATCCTCAAGGGTTTTCCTAGGTAGTGGGATATATGGTGCATAATACTGGGAATTTCGGAAATTATGGTCTACCTGAGGAGGTTGTTGCGATGGTTGTGCTTGGTTATCATTCCTCCAATTGAAGTTTGGATGGTTTCTCCAACCAAAATTGTAGGTTTGGGGGTATGGGTTTTGATTTGGTCTATTTAAAGTGTTTATAGAACTGACTTGGTCATGAAGACATTCTTGCAAGGCTGGAAAGGTTGGGCAAACTCGTATGACATGTTCATTTGAATTACAGATTTGACAGGTAACTTCTTGAACAGACTTGACATGATCATTCTTCCTCAATTCTAATGCCTTAACTTTTTTAGCTAGAGATGCATAGTTAGCAGAAAGATCATGATCTTCCATAAGGTTAAACATACTTCCACCAAATGGTTGTGGTTTTACAGACGACTCATGTGCTAACTGTATCCCATTGTTGTGAATTCTCATATATGTGTTCTAGGTAATCTAGTGCATCTTCGAGATTTTTGTCCCTAAACTCACCATTACACATCATCTCCATTATTTGTCTACTTTGGGGTGTTAAACCCCCGTATAAATAGGTAACCAGTCTCTATGTTTCAAACCCGTGATGTGGAGAAACATTTAGTATCTCTTTAAACCTCTCCCAACATTGGTAAAATGTTTCCCCCCGACTCTTGTGTGAAGGTTGTGATTCTCCTCTTAAAGGAGTTTGTCTTGTGAGGGGGAAAGAATTTTTTTAGGATTTGTTCTTGCAAATCATCCTATGTTCGGATGGATTCTGACCAAAAGTTCTACAGCCAAATTTTAGCTTTATCCTTTAAAGAAAAGGGAATAAACTTTAATCGAATTATATTCATGATGCAATTTTAGTCTGTGCATGTGTTACATACCTCTTCGAATTCCCTTAAATACTGTAACATCCCCGATCTGGAGATGCTACCGGCAGGCGATAGGCTATCCTATCACCATAAGCCTCTAACTAACTCTCATGCAAGACTCATAACTATTCAATGCAATGCAGTCAATAGGGCTCTTTTACATAATAATATGTTGAAATGTTGAACTCAAAACTTACATAACTGGGGCTCCATGCCCGAAGATACATATGTATAAAAACTTTTACAACTCAACCTATAAGACTTAAAAATATTTACAACTAAACTTGTATTCCCAAGACCTGGTGACTGGCTGACTGCAACACTGCTATCCGGCTTCTCAAGCTCTGATGTATGTGGTTGACCAATCAGGTCACCGACCTGAAAACTCAAACACTGTTGAATAGTGAGTCATAAGACTCAGTAAGTAACTATGATCATACCTTGAACGTCAAACACACACAAAGTCTTAACCCTGTTTCTGTATTAACCTGGGCTGTCTGTGAAACCATTCAAATATTTACAAAGTCTGAATTAACTATATAACTCTTATCCATTTTACAAACAAATTACTTGCTACCAATCTCTCTATCTATTCATACATATATTTTAAATCATGTTTCCTGTTTACATTTCAACATCCATAATATAAACAACAAGTTTTTATATCCTTATCCACTAAGTCAAGTCTCATCACGTTTTCGCTGCGCTACTCTGATATCTCGGTACTTACATATACACTCTTAGCTAATCTAGCTCGGCAATTATTATAACTATCTTTTTTTATTTCATTGAAATAAAATCAAATCGATATTATAAAAACATTCTTTTTATCAAACATTCATCACACTATTCTCAATCATGTATACTTGTATATGTAATCATAATATCATGCACTAGTATTTATAAAAGGTTCCTCCTATGTAAACATACAACTCATACAAACATCAATCATATATACATATAAATGTAATAATGCTATCATGCATTAATATCAGCTATATGCAACTCAAATGATGACTAGAATACATGATTTATATGCATAACTTATAAACTATACTCTAATTTAACATGCTATGCTTTTTATAAAATACTTCTTGAAGACCTTTTTCTAAAAAACACTTTTCTGAAAACTTCTTTCTGAAAACTCTTTGCTGAAAACTCTATTTTACTTTTTCTTTCTGGAAAAGCTCTTTCTCAACTATTTGCAAAACTTGTCTGAAATCTGATAAACTCAAATCATAATACGGGTATTTTGTACCTCAGTAAAAATCTGGTGTTCAAGGGCGTTACGTATCGATGTGTCACTGAATGCACCTCTACGCCCAAGAAACGACTAAACTCGACGTGTCCGGGAATACTCAACCGGGTCTCTGAAATTGGTGGTCTTGGGGCATTACGTATCGCCGTCCCTCAAGGCACAAAACTAGAACTGGTGGTGCGAATCTATGCTACCACCCAAGCTCTAAACTAGAGTCCAGGTACACGAACCTATGTCGTCATCCTGGCTCTTAACTAGGATCTAGGGGCGTTACGTATCGTTGTCCCCCTAGTCCTCTACATGTGCACATATCTCTATATCCGTCAATTCCAACTGTAACAAGTTACATACTGGGGTGAGTTTTTCCCTCATGCCCTGAAAACATAAAACCATATTTTGTATCTCAAAACCATAAGAAACATTTTCTGAAATACATTTCTTTCAAAAGCATCTGAAACTTTTCTTTAAAACACTTTGAATTACAAAACCATTCTTAACTTTAACTCAACTTCTGAAAATCATAACACACATAATATCATATATTCATACTCAAACTATTAGGCTTTATCATTATAAAAACATTCATCTGCAGTTTACTCATATCATTACTCACACATCTCAATATTCATATAACATATAACACTATTTATATATATAATTATATGTTAATTTATCATTGCATATTCTCACAAACGCTAAAACCTATGCTTATACTTAATCAAATGCTTATATACTTATATGAACAATCATACTTTATCATCTCATAAGGCTAAATACATTAACACTTCCACAATTCTTAATCTATTGCTATATGACTCAATACGTATATAATCAATACCATTACCAAATACACAACTTACATATCACACTTCACATTCATAAACTATAATCATTGCAAAATAAGCATTCCATATTTCGTCATATCATGCTGTTAACTAAACTTGTATTCATACTCGATAATCGAATTTACTTAGCTAATTTCTGCAATATGTTCACTATGTTTTATTACTTCAATCTCTATATTTCATGCTTACACTCACATGTGAAACTCTACTAATATGTCATTTTATGCACATATAATCAAATTACAAATTCTTAACTTATCTACCATGTTGAATTTCCAATATGTAGATACGCATACACAATTATTTTCATCTTCTTTTAAGATCATTTAAATTGTATTGAGACCTATAGTATACATAAACTATTCATTCATTTCTTTGCATAACCATGCTTTACACAAAATCTCTTGTTCATCATGTAAATTTACTCAACCATTTTCACAGCTATAAACCTATACATAACTAATTCAATTTGTTTGTGCTTAACATTATTGGTTGTATTCAATTACAACGTCCATTTATTCTTTTTGATTTCGTCTTTCTATCTTATCTCTCTTCCTTTTTATTTATCCTATTATTCTAAAGTACTTCTACAATAACATCCAACTTCAAGTAAAACTAATTTTAATACTACTATTTATGTTGTCACCACTATCATTACTTCGGCTCACGCCACTGCCACCACATTTCTCACCACTATCACAATCTTAGTTTCATATTTTATTTGAACAAAAATACATAAATATTTCATTACTTACTTATTAAAATTCCAATTTAACCATTTAATAAGCTTATACCCTAACACTAGAAATTCCCAAATTCTAGGGTTATTGCCGATTTTTTTCCCCAAATTTACAATTTCTTAAATCTTAAAAATTTCTTCTAATTTCATACTAGATACCAAATCTAGATTACTTTTAACTTATTTTTATCTCATTATCAAGGCCAAATTCGAAATTCAATCCAAAACCCAAATGACAAAATTAATCAAACTCAAGGAAATCATAATCATAGTATACTTACAAATTGCATCCCTAACTAAATTCAGCATTTCAAGTTGCAAAATCCTTCTTCTTCTCGCTCTGCCTCTCTCATATCTCTATCTCTCGGTTTCTCTCTCTCTCGGCCCAGCCCCTGCTCTCTCCCTTCACTGCTTTTGCTTACTGCCACCATGCGGACCAACTTCTGAGGATGCGCCGGCAGCTCGCGGCAGCCAGGGACAAGGCCGAACTGTTCTCAGCCCTCTCCTTTTCTCAGTCTCTCTCCTTTCTCTTGTCTCTCCCTTTTTTTTCTTCTGTGTGTATGTGTGTTGTTGATGAACGTGTGTGTGTTTAATGTGTGCATGTGTGTATTACACGTGTGTGTGTGTGTGTGTATGTAAAATATGTGTATGTATGTATTCCACGTGTGTGTGTAGAATTATCAAGGATTATCTATTTATTTTTACTAGTTTGGTAATTTACAATTTCACCCCTCAAATTTAATTTAATGTTAATTTATAATTAATTCCATGAAAAAGTTCTCATTTTACTGAAAAAATAAACCTCGCGTTCGGATGCGGTCTCACACGCGAAAAATAAAATTCACGCTAACACTCTAAAATAACCCGGGATGTTACATTCACCCCTCCTTATATAGGATTTGTCCTCGAATCCTGACATGGGCATGCTAAAACCAAACAACAAGCAAAGACTTATATGATCTAAACAAAACATACATTTACTGAGATCGTCGAATAGCCAGCAGCTGCAGTCACCAACACTCTGTAACCTTTGCTATGATACCATCTTTGCAACATCCCTGATCTAGAGATACTACCGGCAGGTGATAGGCTATCCTATCACCATAAGCCTCTAACTAACTCTCATATAAGACTCATAACTATTCAATGCAATATATGGCCCTTTTACATAATAATATGCTGAAATGATGAACTCAAAACTTACATAACTGGGGCTTCATGCCCGAAAATACATATGTATAAAAACTTTTACAACTCAACCTATAAAACTTAAAACTCTTTACAACTAAACTTATATTCCCAAGACCTGGTGACTGGCTGACTACAACACTGTTATCCGGCTTCTCAAACTCTGATGTCTGTGGTCGACCAATCAGGTCACCGACCTGCCAAAACTCAAACATTGTTGAATAGTGAGTCATAAGACTCAATAAGTAAGTATGCTCATACCTTGAGCGTCAAACACACACAAAGTCTGAACCATGTTTCTGTATTAACCTGGGCTGTGTATGAAACCATTCAAATATTTACAAAGTCTGAATTAACTATATAACTCTTATCCATTTTACAAACATATTACTTGCTACCAATCTCTCTATCTATTTATATATATTTTTTAAATCTTGTTTCATGTTTACATTTCAACATCCATAATATAAACAACAAGTTTCTATATCATTATCCACAAAGTCAAGTCTCATCAAGTTTTCGATGCGCTACTCTAATATCTCAGTACTTACCTATACATTTTTGCTAATCTAGCTCGACAATTATTATAACTATCTTTCTTTTATTTCATTGAAATAAAATCAATCGGTATTATAAAACGTTCTTTTATCAAACATTCATCACACTATTATCAATCATGTATACTTGTATATGTAATCATAATATCATGCACTAGTATTTATAAAAGGTTATTCCTATGTAAACATACAACTCATACAAACATCAATCATATCTATATAATAAAGGAGAATGGTGTTGGAGGAAAGAGAGTGTATCCAACGGCTCTCTTTATGTGGCTTAATTGACGGCCTAGATCATTTCATTGGTAATTGGAGGAAATAGAGTGAATCGATTGATGGAAATGGTCAAAAATTTTCAAATTTTCAAATTAAAAAATAGAAAGTTAAAATAAAATCATTTAATTCTGTAACACCGTGCCGTAGGCACGGGCAAATACTGTAACATCGTGCCGTAGGCACGGGCATCATTTAATTAAAAAATAAAATCATTTAATTCTATAACACCATGCCGTAGGCACGGGCCAAATACTGTAACACTGTGCCGTAGGCACGGGCAAAAACTAGTATACATATAAATGTAATAATGCTATCATGCATTAATGTCAACTATATGCAACTCAAATTATTACTAGAATATATTATTTATATGCATAACTTATAAACTATACTATACTTTAACATGTTATGCTTTTTATAAAATACTTCTGGAAGACCTTTTCTGAAAACTCTTTTCTAAAAACTTCTTTCTGAAAACTCTTTGCTGAAAAATCTATTTTACTTTTTCTTTCTGGAAAAGCTTTTTCTCAACTATTTACAAAACTTGTCTGAAATCTGATAAACTCAAATCATAATACGGGCATCTTGTACCTCAGTAAAAATCTGGTGTTCAGGGGCGTTATGTATCGCCGTCCCCCTGAATGCACCTATACGCCCAGGAAACGACTCAACTGGACGTGTCCGGGAATACTCAACCGGGTCTCTGAAATTGGTGGTCTTGGGGCGTTATGTATCGTCGTCCCCCTTGTCACAAAACTAGAACTGGGAGTACGGATCTATGCAAACACACATAATTTTATTACTTAAATAAAAGAAATTACAAGAAACCTTTTAAAAAATAAAACACACAAGAGCTAGAACTCCACAAATTTTAGAGAAAACTATGGAATCCAAGCTGAAGAAAATGAGGTGCAGAGCACCTCTTACGAATGTAATTATATTTTCAATTGCATTCTCCACCAAACATGCTCCATGTTTGGTGGCATGTTTGGTGGCAATCCATTTCGGTGGATTGCCATCAAACTTATTTAACTTTTTTTTATTTGACAATGACTTTTATATATACACACTTTGCTTCTTTATCAATTTCGGTCTTGAAAATCTCAGAATTAGAAAATCTTGTGAACTTCAAAGTTGTAGATTTTTGAGTCTTCTTTCATCTGGAACTTGAATCACTTCAATCTGATATCGAAGTAAAAGGTTATGGCCAAAATATGAATATTACGCATGGTTGAAATTTCCGAATTTGTACACTGTTAGAATGCCCTATTAAATTTTTGGCCTCCAAAATCCAATTATCAAATCCATTTTTCTAGATATGCATCCAAAATATTATTTCACATACATAAAATATAAAAATCACAATAAACATGTCGTATGGAGGAAATGACTATTTTTCCATGTAGTACGGAAGAGATAACAATCATTCCATATAGCTTGGAGTTGATGGCCATCCACCTTGTCGTATGGAGAATATGACAAACTTTCCATGTAGTTTGGAGAAGATGACAATTCCTAGAGAATACTTCTTGGTCGATTGGGTATGCTGGAAGATTATGAGGGTATTCTTATATCGAGTGGGAGAAGTATATCGATTGGGCCAGATGATGGTCTATATAGTTCGATTGGAGCAAATGGATTTCTCCCTAAGTTGGAGTTTTGTGAAGATAATTTTTCTAAACTAACCAATGAATACTTATTTGGGAAGCTATAACGTCCCAAGACGACAATGGATGGCATCAAGCTTTTTTTTATAGTCTAATTACATCAAGTGATACCTTATTGAGATGTATTACTAGTACATCATTTATTAGATCGCTCGGGAGGATTCAAGGTTCTCTCATTGTGATGGCTGGTGGAACTTTCTCTCTTCTTATTCCTCTTATCCTCCTCCCACCTGATCTCGATTTAGGCTCAGGCCATGGCTTGATCCATAGTGTAGCATCAAAATTTGGTCAGCTTCTTATAAAGCCCATTATCTGTGAGTAGACCATTACTAAAGGCTTCCACCGTGATAGACTGATGGAGTTCCAGAATGGATATTCTTTCTTTGTTGAAACGGACCACGTAGCTTCGCAAGCACTCTCTTTTTCGTTGCTGGATTGTATTGAGTTCGTCTGTAGTTTTCTCAAGCTTACAAGAGCTTGCAAAGTGCTCCACAAACTTGTCTGCCAGCTGTTGGTATGAACCAATAGATCTGTATGGGAGATTGATGAACCAACTGAGGGCTGGGCCTGCTAATGTCTCTCCAAATCCTCTGCACATTCCAACCTCCCACTGGTGTAGAGCCAGACCCGTTGACATCATTTTTTATTTGTAATGGACAATATGGTCGTCTAGGTTTGTTGATCCATCATACAATTTCATGTCTAGAGGATTGAATTTCTTTGGTAGCTCGATAGAAGTGATGGTCTCCAAGAATGGGGTGTCTAAAATCGTACCAACTCGACTCTTTTTGGTTGGTAGTCTGAAACCCGCTAGGCTGGAGAGAATTGCTTCTTTGAATTCTTTCATCTCTTTTCACATTGTGGATGTGACTAGCTGCGCATCGTCAGTTGGAGTTGTAGGGTGACCGCTCTGGTAGCCTTGGAGAAGGTCATCCAAAGACGGGTTGTCGCTTGCCACATCGTTGAATGCTTCTGAAAGATTGGCTGGGATGGTTGGAGGACTGGGGTTGTCTGTAGTATCACGCCGCTATAGGGTTGTAGAGATTTGCTCCAATTGTTTATGAAGGGTCGTGTTGGAGTTTCAGATTGCCATGTTCTCCTCTTCCAATGCTCGTAAGTATTCTTGAAGGATAGCTAATTGTGCAGTCACTGGATCTAGCGTATGCTCGCTACTGGAAGCCATGAGTTGTTATGTTAAAACAATCGTAGAATGAGAGATCTTTGTTTGCTATAAATCACTAAGGCCCTATGGTGGGCGCCAAATTATGGGAGTTGGATTTCGACTGAAGTCCACAATCGAGAATTCATTGAATGGGGGCACTAGCGATCCTACAAAACAAAGATAGAATCAGCAGGGAGGTTTCTACCCACCGGTGTTGTGGATGTTGTAGGCACTCTGATGCTCAAGTCAGCGATGTTAACAATCTGAAAGCGATGGAAGAACAAAGTTAGAGGTTACCTTGACCTTTGTTGACTGTCGTGAGGGTGGTGGGTTGGTGTTTCGGGGGTGAAGTGCTTTGAGAGCTCAAATAAGAATGCTCCAACTTCAAAAATCCTCCTCTCTACTGTCAATTATCTCTTCCTTTTATAGGCTTCTTAAAGGTGTGCTTTATTTCATCTATTTATTTTGTCTGTTGGGTGTTTAAAATGTCTAATTACGTGTGGGGGGTTATTAACCATGATTTATACATTTTAGGTTTGGGTAGCTGGTAAGCTAAGAGGCCATTTTAGTAAGGCTTTTTATTGGGTATGGGCTTGTGAGATCACTTGGGTCAATATTAACTTACGAATGGGCCTTTTGGGTTTTTAGATTGAATAGTGGTTGGTATCAAGCATTTGGGTTTTCAATGTTGTTGGTCTGGAAGTGAAATGATGATCTTACTCCTGGGTCCAAATTTGGCCCGACAATAACCATATGAATAGACTTAAAAAACTTATAGGTTACCTTAAACTAATTTTCCCCTTCAGGTCGCTCTTTGGCAGAATGTTAGACTCTGATTCTTTATCCCCAACGCCCCTCAACGTCATTCTTCCTCTCACATCTGCCCCCATGTCAAACTGAGCCCATCAACGTGAAAGACAGTGATTACAACACATCACCAACTTCATCTGAAGATGAGAATGAGTCATACACGATCAGGATAGCCCGGCCTGACCCAACGCCTACTCCATTGGACTTCATCCCCCTGGATATGGATAGAGCTTCCTTCATCACCCCAACGGATCTAGAACAGCTCAGGGAGAGATTCCAACATTCATGATCAGATCATTCTGGAGGTGCTCAAGAAATGGGATCGAGCCAGCTGACCAGAAGGTGATCGAGTGGCTCTCTACGTAGCTTTCTTCGATTGTGGCCTCTGTCTGCCCACGCAAGAGTAATTTGCCAAGATATTGGCAGTAATGAATCTAGCCATGTGCCAGTTAAATTTGAACGGATGGAGAGTATTGGTTTGACTCTAAAGTGATCTAGTGAGTCGACCGATCTGAGAAGCCCTCGACCCAAGAAATGAAGAGGCTCTATCGTATGAATGCCAACCCCAAGTATTATAAGGGTTGGTATTACTTTTCCCAATATGCTAGGGGAAAGCCTTTTATCACCAATCTCCCGGACACCAATAAATTCTTCAATGACAAATGGTTATGGGCTAGGGAAGCATGGGACAGAACCCATATCATCTTGGGTGAAGAGATCATCTTCCCTATTGTCTTCCGAACTAGAGGTAACGACTTATCCTTTATTCTTCGTCTGCTTTATTTGCTTAGGTTTCTTAACCTTTACTAACCCAAATTTACCATTTGTAGCCTGCTGAGAGTCCCCACCAAAAGTTTGTCGTGAAGTCAAGGCTAGAGTGATGGCATCATCTCAGTTTACCAACCATTACTAAGATCCTATCGGCCCTTCCAATTTTTCCGATGTGGCACTGATCTCGGACATTCCACCACCACATTCTAGGAAAATTGGTAGATATTATCCAACTGATCCATTTGTTGCTTTTTATTTGTTGTTCACTACTATCTATCGTGCTTCTTATTTTATTGTTTTTCGACCAATTATTTTATCATTTTCAACATCTAACACTTGTTGTATTTTTGCAGATATGTCTGGAAATAGGCAAACTCCTCTATAAGTAGTGTGAGACGCCATGCGCAAGTCTATGGGTGGGTCAAGTAGCACCCGCGCCTGAGTCACAACCCCGATCCCCGCATCAGAGAAACATAAAGGATGATGTACACCATGAAATCTATTTTCCAGACCGTCCACACACCCCCACCGATCCAAACATAAAATCCACCGGTCCAAACCTCCCAAACTCCAACACCAGCACCTCAACCTTCTAAAAGGCACCTCCATTAGGTTGAAAAATGAGGCCTTTGAAAAATGCCTGAGCAAGGCCCTCGAAAAAAAAAGGCCAAGGCTGGCAGAAGCAAGTCTACAGCTGTCTCAACTGTAAAAAAAAAAGGAACAACATATACTCTGAGGGTGGAGGACTTCCCTGATGATGCGAGAGAGAGTGTGGATCACCTCCTCCCAACCATCAACCATCTAGTCCAGAACATGGACTTCAACATGGTCGTGGCCTACAAGAACATCTTCCTTAATAAATTCGTCCAGAAAAAGGGCTGCCTCCAAGCCAAGGTAATTCATACTTAGTTTCCTCTTTAGTTACTTGCTAACAATTATTATCTTACTGATAAACTGACATGATCCATTGATGTACAGTTGATATACCTCATGGCCGCAAACATAAATGTGCTCTCAAGCACCATTGCCGAGGGTGGCCAAGCCCAAAAGCTTTAAAGTCAAATGACTGAAAAGGAGAATGAGAAGAAGTTGGATGAGGCTAAGGCCGAGACGGATTCCCTCCGCAGCGCAATTGAAGTTACAAATAATAAAATAGATGAGGCCTAGGTTGAGGCTGCTTCAAAAATTTACGAGTATAAATCGTAGTGAGCTATGGCAGTTAGAATCTATAGCAAGCTCGATGGAAAGGTGGTCGATCTCACTCAGGTCAAAAATGAGCTGAGCCAGGCAATGGGAGAGTTGGACAACACCTGTGGAGAACTGGTCAATACCCGAAGTGAACTGAATAGTCCGTAGGCCGACCTCATTGAGCGCCTTGAAAGCACCAAGGTTGATGCGATGATTGAGGGACTGGAGGAGTCCATTGAGCTAATTGGGATGGTCTACTCTGACCTGGATCTGGGCATGTTTCACAAGGTCATAAAAGTTTCCAAATGGGAAATGACCCAGGAAGAGGCCTTCGTCACAACCCAAGAAGAAACTGAAGCAATCTCTATCTCGGCTTATCTATCTACAATGCCTCCTACTTCCAAAGACAATCTCGACCCCTCGTCCTCAACTAATGCCCCTCATTGCCGGCCAAAGATGCTCCCGGCCTATCTTTATTTTAACTAACTTCTCCCTCCTCAGGGGTAATTCTGAGGGAGCCCAATTTGTAATCTTGAACTCTTAATGAAATTCACTTCTTTTCATACTTGCGCACTCTTTATTTCCACACTAAAGCACACACTGAGCAAAGACTCGATCTGAGGCAGTTTCTACTCTTCAATCACTTAGTGAAATTATGAATTTGCATAATCAACCTTAACCATAACTTGTTAACGTAACCAAATTAATTCCTTTAACCGATCACCTAAGGGTCCTTACTCCAATCATGAACATCAATGCATGAGCACATTAATTGGCCAATAAAATAGTGCACCACAAATCTGATGCCATGATGCATTCTTTCCACACTTAGAAAATTATGAACCCTTCAAAATGACTTTTCAGTACAGATAGTAATTTCAATTCCTGAAAATCTTCAACGTTTTTCAAGCCGACCTGAGTTTGCATTAATTGGCACTTCGATTAATGAACTCCTCAAAAGTTCCCATCAACTGCTACCACTACACTTATGCCATATCGGATGTTGTCCTCGGGGGATCTCAAATCCCTTGTTGCAGCTTTACTTCAGTAAGACCATGGAGAAGCTCTAACCTCATGTTAATAAATATAATAAGGTCTCAGTGGGACATGTTTGATCCCGAGGCATGATAATCACTCAATCATAAGGGAATGCCTCATCCTTGGGCCAATCGAACATGGCCATGAAGGAGAAACTCTGACCTCATGCCGACACAATAGGGCCTTCATGGAACGAATCTGACCCCGAGCCATTATAACCACTTGGCCACTATGGAATGTTTCCTTATTATGCCAATCGAACAAGACAATGGGGGAGAAAATCTGATCCCATGCCAACACAATAGGATCTCGGTGGAAGAAATCTGACCCCGAGCCAATAATAAACATGGCCACAAGGGAATTATCTCTCCTTGTGCCATTCAAACAGGGCCATGGAATATAAACTCTGACCTATGCCAATACACATAATAAGGCCTCGGTCGGACATATCTGACATCGTGCCTTCATAATCACTTAGCCATAAAGGAGTATTCACTCGTGTCATTCAATAGCATGGCCTTAATGGAACAAATGCAGCACCAAGTTATTATAACTACTTGGCCACAAAGGAATGTTCCCTCTTTCTGCCATTCAATAACATGGCATCGGCAGAAGGAATGCAATCTTGAGCCATTATAACCACTTGGCCACAAGGGAATGTTCACTTTTTGTGCCATTCAATAACATGACTTCGACGGAATGAATGCAGCCTTGAGCCATTATAACCATAATCTAAAAAGACCTCGAATGAATATTTTCAACCTCAGGTCATCCTCACTAACATTGGTAGTGGCGTCCCATACCAAGTCGTGCAAAAAATAAAAATAAAAAGCAGCAAGCGTAACGGGGGTGACGTATCACACACTCCATACCAACCCAAAAATATTGAGGCAACTGAGGCAGCGTCCTACCCCAAGTTGCCAAAAATAATAATTTTGAACCTCACATTCCAAACGTCTTGGGCTACCCAAGTTACGGATCAGGGGGCGACCAACGTCATGGAGGAATTTCTCTTATGTTAGATAGGCATCGAGTCTGCAAACGCCATTGTGGCCTTCTAGCCTTCCTTGTGCTATGCTTCTATGGATCCGAAAAAGGGACGGTCGGTGCCATGAGGGCATTATCCCTCCCCATGCTAGGCAAATCTCGAGGCTACAAATTCCATAAAGGCTCGTGGGTCTTGTCTGTGCTATGCACCTCCAACTCTCTCCATGGGTAGCAAATGCCATGGGGGAAATGTCCCTACCATGCTATGCAAACCCAAGGGTACCGTAGTAACTCCAGGCCATCTTCAAACCACGCGTGATATGATTACCTAGGGGCACCAAACGCTACACCGACTCTTTCACTGAACATGCTATGGATACCCGAGATGTCAAATGCCACGCAAGCCTTCTCGATTTTTTCTTCAAATGTGCAGGTCAATAAGTAGTAACGTTCTAGCTCGGGGATTTGACAATGACTATGGGGTTGGTATGCCACGGGGTGCGGGCTTTTCACACTTTTGCCTTGCACCTTTTGGTAATGCCGACCATGAGTATTTCAAAAGAAAATCAAATAAGTTTGTCCCATTCAAATAATAAATAAACGTATAAGTGCACAAGTTTTTATTTATGAAGGGAAAGTCATATTTATATTCTTGGGATCTATTGCCCTTTTTACAATTCTCTGTGAGACATTGCGACAGAGGCTCTATTGAAAATACCTTCTCAACATTTTTGTATTTCACGGCTTCTTGAGTTGGGTGCCATACAACGGCTCCAAGTGATAGGTACCCAACTTGATGACTTCTGAGACTTTGTATGGCCCCTCCCACTTTGCTCCAAAGGTGCCTTCATCGGGTTTCTTTGTATTGAGAGTGACCCTCCTTAAGACCAAGTCCTTGAGATGAAAGGTTCACATCCAGACCCTCTTGTTATAGAAACGGGCTATCTTTTGCTGATAGGTTGCCACTTTGAGTGTCGACCTCTCTCTCTTCTCTTCAACTATGCCAATGTGGTGTCTGATAAGGTCCCCATTCGGTTCTCTTGCAAAATACTAGACCTTATGTGTTGTCATCTTAATCTCTGCTGGGATCATCGTCTCGCACCCGTAGGCCAATGAAAGTCTTTATAAATTGTTAAATGCACCCACAAGACTAATAATAGCTCCTCAACCCATAAGACCTCGTATGACCCGAGCCGGGATTGTAAATTATTCTTGATAGTTTTGTTTGCTGCCTCAACTTTCCTATTAGACTTTGGATGAGAAGGTGATGTAAATCTTAAAGCAATCTGGAAGTCCTCGCAAAGCTTCTTGAAGTCTGAGCTATCGAATTGATTCCCAAATATCTTTGATGAGGGCCCTGTTAGTCTCCAAGACATGCCACAAGATCACTAAGAATGATTAAAGTGTGAATAATCAAAGAGAATTGCGGAAATACTCACAATGATTGGATGAGATTTCAAGATTTTTTCCATGTATTTGATGCTTCCAAGCCTTCTTTAAGTGTTCCAAACTCATGGGTGAGTCTCCCTATCACCTTGTTGGACTCCTTAATGTGCCAGCATTGTTGAATTTTGCAACAAAATTCAAGAAGCAATGAACCAAGTTCACGCCCAAATGGAGGAGAGAATGAGATGAATAGTGTTTTGCTTTTTGATTTCTAAAATCAATTACCAAAAAACCAATCCAAAAAGTTGTATATACTTTTCAAAAAGTAAAGTCAAAAGTGTGTTGTGTAAGATTCAATAAATGCTTCCAA
>SKCR01027075.1:0-43779 GCA_019454045.1 Zanthoxylum bungeanum | reverse complement strand
TTAGATGAACTAAGGATGCTTTCTTGAACTATGGAGATGGAGAACTTGAAGTGACTGGGTTCACTACTGCAAGTTTCCAAACCGATAATAACGACTATAAGTCATAACAACGGTACTATAAAGTTTGAATAACGGAAGACTGAGCTGGAAATCTTCCAGGCAAGATACTATTGCCGAATAAATAACACAAGCGGGTTATTGCTGCAGCTGAGGCAGCACTAGAAGCCATTTGGGTCAATAATAATCCTAATAAGATTAGGAGTAGTTATGTTAGCAGCTGAGGTAGGCTACAGCACAGGCTAAAGAATTAGTGGTCTCATCAACGATCCAAATATATACTTCAAATATTCATCTGATTCGTTCGGATCATACATCGTGGCGATGTGATGATCGAATAAATCGCATCAGATGATAACCATGCAAATCCGCTGATGAAAGTATTTTCTCAACAGAAGTTCGAGCGAACCGTACATAGTTCGGGTGTAGGACACTCGAGTGATTGGCTATAGGCCAAGTGGGAGATTTTTGGACAGTTATGACCCATAGCATCACTATTTGTACAGATCATGGTGTTGTTGTACAAATTAACTATGTGACAAAGCAAAATTGCTCTTTTATCATTTGTAATTAGATTACCAAGATGTATATATGATAAAAGGTCCATCTGATTAGTTTCAGATTGAGATGATATGAGACAATATCAATCCATAAAGGTTTAATCATTAAATATCCCTAGTCGTAGTATTATCGAGATTGGACATCGATAATGCGTAAAAGACTAATATTACACTTGTGTGCGTTGTGGGAGCATAATGACATAGTTCTCATATATTTGGGTATAGGATACTCATGCAAGTGTAATAGGAGGTTGTGTTTACCGATGGTACGGAAACAGATTCGCTCTGGATAGACCCCTCGGAATTCCATTGGTAGTATGACTATGTGTCTATGGAAGTCCGAATCAGGGTAGGTGTATTTGGTCTTAACCTGAGACTTGCACCGCTAATACTTGCGACAATCAATATACTTTGGTTTTGGTCGTCCAGGGCTTTAACAGGTTCTGTGTACGCCTCTTCTGGGTATATTGAGAATCGTAGTGTATTAGGTGTGATGTCGAGATGGAAGTATCATTCCAGTCATAGTGGAGATGATGATCACGTAGGATACGGAACTGGTGCTCTTATATGCTGCAGCTATCGGGATAAAATGACTAGGTCATGTTTATCCGATTATAGAGACTAGTTACCAGAGATCTGATATGTGCTTCGTACGGGGCAGACACAATTCCAGCCCCAGGCCTAGCATGTGACATCTGATACTGGATCGATATACGCAATACTACGTATACTATGTCTGATATAGATCACATATTCCAGTAAGAATATTTCTGGAGAATTGGGTGGCACGGTGCTTTGCTAGAAGCCAACCATGTCTTGTAAATCGGTAAAAAAGTAGTACTAGGTACGTACGTGTTCGGATAGTCCGACGACCGGATTTACTGCCAACATATCCGGAGATCTCATGGGTCGCTTCCCGAAGATTCACCGATGACGTATGACTCGCACTTTATTAATCTGGGATTAATTAGTAGAGAGAGAAAATTAATCTAGGATTAATTATGGAGATATTTTATCTGGGATAAAATCTTATTTAAAAAGAGAGAACGATTAATTTGGAATTAATCGATAAAATATTATATTCGATATATTATACGAAATTGGATTTCGACGCGGAAATAAAATTAGATTTTAATTCAGGCAAACGAGTTAATTTATAATTAATTCGTTAGCGACGTGAATAGTAATTTTGCTAGGCATAATTATTTAATTACGTCGCAACGGAAAATTCGTTAATTCAGAATTAGCGAACCCGAGCCCGGGAGTGTTTGCGGGCGCACTCACATTTCGAATTCAAGTGCGGCCCACAAGTCACATCAAACGTCTAACCACAAGTCACATCAAGCGTCAAATCACTTGTCACTTTGAGTGATGTGATGTCTAGTCACTTTTGATGTGAATAGTTGATGTGGGTTGTTGAATGCATTTAATGCATTTTTGCCTCCAAAATTGTTTTGCTTTTTTGAAAAGCTTTGACCAAAATTTTGGTATATGTTTTTGGAAAACATTTCACACATCTCTAACCTCTATTCTCTCTCTCCATATTCGGCCTAGGGCCATTTCCCTTCTCCAAGTCTTACTTGGCCGAGACATTGAAGGAACAAAGAGGAGATTTTGTGGCAAAATCTCCAATATGCTAGCACACTTTAGAGTACATACAAAGGTGATAGGGAATCTTTTTCAAGAGCATGGAATCATCAAATAAAGCTTGGAGCTTGGAGACACTAATGGAGCACCAATTTTTGGCATGGCCGAATGCTTCACCATGGAGGAAAAGATTTATTTTCGTCGCATCCAAAAGCCGATCAATGTAAGTATGATTCTGCCATTCTTCATTGTTGTATTCACACACATTTCTTGCTTGAATTGATCCTTGGGACTTAATAGAAACCAAACATTTTGTTGGGCAGTCTGGGGTGCGTTCAGTATTGGGCCTGAAGTAAAAGGACGAAATTGCCCCTGGACCAAATTTGGCTCGTACAGTTTATCCCCTACTCTCTAAGTCAATGAGTCATTGGCGTGGAGAGTACTTGACGCGTGTGTCGCCTGGGACGAGGCCATAGTATGTAGGTGTACTCGAGTGTTGATGCTGCCAAACGAATGTCAAGTTATGAACTTGACTCTATAAGATCCATTGGGGAAGTACCCAATCAATTGAACCAGATGAAGGTCAGGTTATAGGTCATACGACATGTGTATTCCATGTCTACAACTTGATTCAACATGAGTCCATGGGGGATGTCCTCGGTCGACTGATCTAGATGAAGATTCAAGATATAATTCATATGACATGTGTAAACCATGTCTACAACTTGACTCGATGTGAGTCCATGAGGGATGTCCCCGGTCGACTGATCTAGATGAAGATTCAGGATATAATTCATACGTCATGTGTAAACCATGTCTACAACTTGACTCGATGTGAGTCCATGAGGGATGTCCCCGGTCGACTGATCTAGATGAAGATTCAGGATATAATTCATACGACATGTGTAAACCATGTCTACAACTTGACTCGATGTAAGTCCATGGGGGATGTCCCCGGTCGACTGATCTAGATGAAGATTCAGGATATAATTCATATGACATGTGTAAACCATGTCTACAACTTGACTCGATATGAGTCCATGGGGGATGTCCCCGGTCAACTAGACTTGATGAGGCCAGGAAGACATTCACTCGTTTGGTATCGAAGAGGGACCAAACCGAGGCTACATGTCATGTGGACCAGAGGAAGGTCCATGAACTGAACTTGACTCCATCATGAGCCAATTGAAGAGTGTTCCCGTCGACTGGACTTGTTGAGGCCAGGAAGACATTCACTCGTTTGGTATCTAAGAAGGACCAAACCGAGTCTACATGTCGTGTGGACCAGAAGAAGGTCCATGAAATGAACTTGACTCCATCATGAGCCAATTGGGGAGTGTTCCCGTCGACTGGACTTGTTGAGGCCAGAAAGACATTCACTTGTTTGGTACCGAATAGGAACCAATAGAGTCTTCATGTCATCTAGACCAGATAAAGGCCTTGGCACAGGTCGTATGACATTACCTGTAAATTTTAAGAACGTGAATCACAAAAGATATGGAGAGCAAGTGCTCATCTACCCGTTGCCTAAAGACTTCGTTAAATAAGTTAGTCGATATTCCAGTATCAGTATGTCCTATGGATTGGGTCATATGTTGGTCTATCAAGTAGTTTGTCAAATGGAAGAAATATATATATTATTCCTTTTGTACTTGCCGTCTAGTGATCCCCTAAAATAGGACGTCTTGTAGTGTCAAATTGGGCATGTGGTCAGGGGATCATGTCCTCCAGGCAGTCAACGGTCTGCAATATGGCCATGTTATTTCATACGAGCTCAGAGGAGTTCTTCTCGTTATAAATGTGCTCATTGTGTCGAGTGGGCTGGATTTTAGTAATACTGCCTTTTGGTGGGGGATATCATTCGTAGCAGACGCCCACATCGTCTGAGATTATTAGAGACTACTAGTCTATTTAGTGGATCATTTTGGTAGATTATGTTTTGTTCTTCTCTCAATTCTGAACATAACGTGTGAGTGGACTTCTTCCCTTCATGCATGTACGGTCGTCTTTCACTTGTACTATTTTGGCGATCTCCTCTTGGATCCCATGCGACTCTGTTTGTGATAGCTACGAATAGATCTTTGTCGAGCAGACCACTTTATTTGGCATCAGACGTGTTGAGGCCATCCATCTTTGGCGTGTATTGTGGCTTTATTTGCACCGTAAATAGTGAGCTCTTTATTTAACTCGACTTTTTCAGCATTGGCTTCACTTCAACTTTTTGTCGCTTTGGAGGTTTCTTTCGTCGAGTGGCTATTTCTTCAACATCCACGTGAAGCTTGATGGGGATTGGAGGGTATTTTGAGCATTGGGCAGTATGCAATCCTCTAAGTGCCATGTGTTTTTGTTCTTTGCGTCGATGGGCTTCTTTTCTTTATAGAACCAGCTTGCAGCCTCGCTCATGGTGGCATTTCAGCTTTGTCACCAATAGTCTCACCCAAGAGGCGCCAAAGGCCTAAAAACCAAGCACACTAGCTTGATAAAACGAAGAGATTCAAAGGCCTAAAATAGAAGCTGCAAGAGCCCCAACAAAACTTAAAACAGAGGAGAGGAAGCCTTTCAAAAACTAGGCCAAAGCGACCAAAACCAGGCTGGAGCATCCCCAAGTGACATTCCCATAGGTAGGATAAGGAAGCAAACCCCTAAAGCTAAATCCCATCAGCTCAACCACAATAATCAAAGGCTACTAGAAGGAGCCTCCATATGGAACCAAATCGAGGCCATCCTCAACGAACCATCGTCCCATACTACAAAGTCTTCCAGTAAGCCTCAACAAGCCCAACCAAACACAAGCCTAACAAAGAGGAACGAACTAGAAAGATAACAAACAAGCCTCAAAGGGCCACGACAAACCAGGAGCCCCGAGACTGCGAGCATCTTCACTGTTTTTGTTTTTGTTTTTTTTTGTTTTTTTTTTAAGTAACAATTGAAACTTTTTAAGTGTTCTTGTGGCAAATTGAATGTACCATAAGGGGTTTAGGTATCCATATGAGTAAGTTACGATTCTTAAGACTTTGGCGCCAAATTCGATCACCTAGGATGGATCGCTTTTATCAGAAATGGTTTCTGATTAAGTTGTAAAGAATCATGGATGTGTCGACATGAGATGTTCTCCTTGGAAACTTGACGATGTGTAATATATATTTCCTAAGCACAACTCGGATATCCTACGATGGAGGGATTGTTAAACATATGTGATGACCTCGACTTGTATAGTTCAGAAAGATCGTTCTTGCTCTTCACGAATTCGGAGGTGGACGAATTGCGTACATATTAGCTAGGCTTATATGATCGCTACTTTCAGCATGTTCATCGAGAGCACCACAATATTCAAACTTTCAAGAAGAAATAAATGTGATGTTGGATAATAAACACCGCTAAAAGTTAAAGTAGCTTCATTAAAAACTTTTAAAATTTCTAAAATATTTTCACAAATATCCCATTGACTAGGATAAAGTGTGACATTTTGAGAAAAAAAACTACATAATGCATCTTTGTATTTAAATGCTTGACATAAAAGAAAATAAGTTGAATTCCAATGTGTTGGAACATCTCTTGAAAATTTAATCGGTTTAATACCATTTATTTTACAAAACTTCGTCCATTCTCTCCTAACTTGAGAATATGACCAAATACAATTTAGTGTCATTTTAATAGGATCAAGGAAAGGTGATAATAATTTTAGACCGTCTTGAACACATAAGTTAAGGACATGACATGTACAACGAATATGAAAAAATCGACCCCCTAAATTTGGTTCACTTAAGGATTTTACATCATTGATGGATGCAGTATTTGCAGATGCATTATCAAATCCAATTGTTAAAATTTTGTGCAGTAAACCATATTCATCAAAAATTACCTTCATCATTCTATAAATATTTTGTGCAGTATGTTGGTCATCAAAAACTCTAAATGCAATAAGTCATTTTTGCATGGTAAATGATGCATCAATCCAATGACAAGTCACACCCATGTATGAGTGTGTTTGCCAATGGTAACTCCAAATATGAGAACATATAGAAATACGACCTTTTATCTCTTTAAATATGTCATTTAAAATAATTTTATCATCTTTATATAATTTAGAAATATGATGTTTTGTTGTGTTTCGAGTCATTCTACATGCAGAAGGATTTAAAGCATTATGCATGTAATTAGTAAAATGAAGTTTTTCACCAAAGCTTAAAGAAAGATGTGTCATACAAGTTAATTTCCCAAATTCTTCTCTATTTTTTGCATCAGAATATTTAAATAAATCTACAGCACTCGTACCTCTACTAGATGATGCGTACCTGGCCATTTGAGTTTGCGTCGTATCAATTCCAAGTTCAACCGGATGATGTCTTTCCAGATGCTTGATCATATTGCCGTATCCACCAGAAAATTTGTAGGTAACCCCACAATAGTTGCAAATTGCTCGTTGTGTATTATCTTCTAGGTGTTCCAAATGAAAATGAATTTTGAAAACATCCGAGGAACGAGCCTTAACTTCTCTTCTTCGTGATTGTGCACCGACACTAGGGACGCTCTCTTGGGTTGGCATATTTGACATTATGTTCTCAGATGAGCTTGCCATTTTTCGTTTGAGAAATTAGGAAGAAAAATAAGAAAATTGACTAATTGTGAAAGATAATAACTAATTGAATTGAGATTGAGAATAAGAGAATTGTATGAATTGAGATTGAGAATAAGAGAATTGTAGGAAATGAGAGAGTTGAGAATTTGGTTTGTTGAAATAATGAAAAATGAATCCTATTTATAGAGTTTTAGAATTTTTTGGATACCAAAAATGCCCCTAAATATAACCGTTTTATTACCGTTATTAGGGATATATTAATAATTTATATTTTATTTTATTATTATTTTTTAAAAACAGTTTTTTTATATTAAGGGCAGGGAGCCGTTGGCTCCCTCCCCCCCCACGGAAACTAGCCATTGGGGACGTAGGGTTCCTGTTGGAACCCTACGGTTCCAACCGGAACCGTAGAACCGGTGCGGTTCCACCGGTTCGAATTGGGGTCGAGCCCCAACCGAATTGTTCGGCTAATATTGACAAAAATTGGATTTTTCGTCAATATTTCATTATTAATTATTTTATTATATCGTTATTATTATTTTGTTACTAATTTTATATTAATTACAATTATAATATATTTTTTTTGATATGGAATATAATTTTTTTTCATATTAATTTACAAAAACATATATTGACCTAGTTGGTCCCCATGCTTTATTTTAAGGGAGAGAGACCGGGTTCAAAATTGCTTGAGGAAGTCATACTTAGTGGTAGAGCCCGATGTATTGCCAAATCATTTTGAATTCTAAAAAAAGACAATATTTTTTTCTTTTTTTTGAAATCGTTGGAAATTTTACCGTCAAACCATCTATTTCGGACTTAAACGGAATAGATAAAATCTCTGACTGTCTCAGACTCTTATAAGAAACATACTCCCTGAATTTAAACTCAATATCTCAATGTGAGATCCTGAATGCTACACCACCCACACACATTCCTTGGACAAAAAAAAAAAGAA
The DNA here is from genome assembly GCA_019454045.1 of Zanthoxylum bungeanum. Taxonomy (NCBI): domain Eukaryota; kingdom Viridiplantae; phylum Streptophyta; class Magnoliopsida; order Sapindales; family Rutaceae; genus Zanthoxylum; species Zanthoxylum bungeanum. The sequence continues at coordinate 36,038 of SKCR01027075.1, read as the reverse complement.
AAAAAAAAAAGAAGAGAGGAGGAAGACAATATCGTGTAGTGGGGTGTGTGAGCAAGTCATTTTAAACTTTCAAAAAGAAGAATATCATATTAGTGGGACGATGGCTACACAGTACATGGTCGACATGCATGTATATATATATATTATATACACACACGTCTTTTTATAATAGGTTTTAAAAGAAAACTATTAAACAAAAACTGAGCTTCCTAATTTCAAAAGCCAAAAAACAGCTAATCGGGTTGACCTCACAATCAAAAATAGAATCCATACACTTTTTATCTTGGATATATATATTGATATAATTATGTTGGAGAAAATGTGACTAAACTTATTCAACCAAATAACAATTTTTATTTGGATTGTTATTGGAAAGATTTGCCATAAACTTCATCCCCCTAGCTACGTGTGAAAAGCAAGTTAGGCGAAGTGTAGAAAAGTGGACTCCCATGTCATGTGACTCCAAAGAAAGCATCTCCTCCATCTTCAATCCTACAAAAATATATATATAATGACCCCATAGCTTCAAAATAATAATGCATGGCCAAATCATATCTACCATATGACCCCTAAAATTTCTCCTCCATCTTCTTTCTTTCTTTTCTCTCTCTAAATTATCTCAATTTATAATTTCTTCTTCTTCCTAATTCTCTCATACATGAAAAGTTGAGGGAAATGTTGTCTGGTTCGAGATCATTCATAGACAAAACTCAATTTAATGACAGTCTTTTGAATAATTTCGGACCAGGCTTCATTCCCCCCAACTCAGTTTAATTTATCATCATCATATCTTTGTTGTGAACTTGTTGTGTGTTTGGTAGTTCTTTATATATAATTTGCTACTTGATATATAGTGTTTGTCAATCTCGACATTTGCTGAATCATTTTCGATTAATACTACAGATCATTTGATGCGAAAAAAGAGGTATGTATATATAAAAGAGAGATCCCAGGAGGGCTTGAGGTTAAGGAAGCTTGTGGGTATGTATGTGATACGATTTTCAACTATTCAATTTACTTTTTTTTTGGCATCAAAATTCAGTGTTGAATTGAGTTTATGCTGAGCACTGAATTAGCAATCAAGAAATAAGAGATCCACATTAGATAAATCTTAATAGTTGATTCAATATTCGGTATAAATTCAGTTAAGTATTTGATTCTATTTTTTGGCCTAATATGATGCATTTGTGTTAATGTGAACAGTTGACTGTAAAGCTTGGTCTTTGTTTGGGATTTGGAAAATTTGATTTGCTTGTAGAGATTTTACCAAATTTAACAATCATTCATTTACACTTTTTTTTTTATGAGATATTAATTAAAAACGATCAACAGCCATGAATTTTATTTCATTTTAATTTATTCTCCTCCTGAGGATCAGGATTCATCATCATAACATAACATGTTAAATGTAGATGCCAAACTCTATCTACCAGATGGGTCATGTATTAAAGCCTTGTGGGTCAACTCAGATACTAACATGTGAAGCTCATAATTTCTTGTGGGTCATACGACTCATATGATCATATATCTGCAGGAACTGTTTTAATTCTCCATGGCTGCTGCTGGATTTTGAGCTTCCTACTTGAAAGAACTTATAACAATATACAAGTAAGGTACTTAATTTTGGTTAGCTGGCGGCTGGGAATTGATAAGGCGTGGAAAGGATTGAGATTGGAGAACAAAAGATTGTTGGGGTGGGGGGACCTTTTGTATTTTTTGTGTGGCCATGACTTTTCCATGTATGATTGAGGATGGCTACTTGCTTACTGTCTAGGGTTTTCTTGGATAACCATTTGGATGATCAGTGTATGAGACTTCCCATATTATGAATTTTGGGGAGGGTTTAATATAGTTTTATATTGTTTTTTTACAATGTAATTCGAAATTATGACCTTCAAATCATAATAGAGTAACATTAATAATTATGATTAACCTTAATATGATGAAATTAAATTCCCTATCTTTTTTAACCTTTTTTTTTTCTCTTGATGATTATGAATAAATTGTGTTATATGTTCATATTCTTCCAATCTCACCCACTCATCGATATCATGGAAAATAAATAAAGTACAATGCATGACTTAAGAAATTTTACAGACTATGAGGACATTGGTGAAACTGAATTTTCGGGCCCTATACATTTCTAAAGTACTTAGCCTTTTAACGATAGTGTAATTTTGGGCCATATTTCAAAGTTCAGTAGGGCGTCTCAACTTAGATTTGGGCGTTGCGACGCTCTGTAGTGTAATTTTGAGGCAGAACCTAAAATTTATTGCATGTCACGACGCCCAATTAAAGCAAGCCAGCGTCACAACTCCGAGACTTGAGCGTCGCGACACAGACTCGTTTCCTGATGCATGAAGAACTTCAATTTCGTAAGAATGAAAGCTCTCAGGAGCTCCTATATAAACATCAATTCATCTTAAAACTTAAGGGGAAGATTCATAACATATTTTTGGAGCCTCAAAGACATAAGAAAACACCTAATTAAAGCAAGACAAGAACGAGTATTTCAACCGGTGTTGGAGATTGAAACAAGCGTCTGCAACGAAAGTTCTTTCTGTCTCTTCTTCCATAGTTTTATCTTTATGAGTTCTTGTATTGAACTATTGATTAGTTTACGTTTATTGAATATTATGTGTAACTAAATTATTAGTCTAGGGTTATAATGGATTTTAAGTACGTGTGTAATTAATTGGCATCTTTTTATTTTTTTGGGTTTGTTATGTGATTGTTTATTATTCTTTGTGTTTAAACGCACATTCTATTGTTTGATCACTAATAAAATAGTCGTGGTAAATCCTTAGGAACTCGACATAGGAAATTTGGATTAGCCGTGAGAATAATAGAGCATGATCTAATTCTTTTGAATAGATTTTCGTGCGGGATAAACATATACCTGCAAGGCATTCGTAGCCAATATTATAACTTGATCTTAATGGATTTTGTTTAAGTTAGTTAACATTGACATATAGTTAATTGGCTTAATCGGAATATTTCTTTCTGACCATTGAAAGAGGCTCGTAGATAATTTACGGTTCTAGATTAATAATTCATAACAACAATCTAATTGAATGAAAAAGACATGAATTCATTGTTTGCGTGCTTCAGTGAATTTACAACCTTGGATTCTTCTATCATATAAGGTTTTCCCAAAAGTTATTATTTGTCGTTTACTTACTTTTCAGTTAGTTAATTTAGTTAAATCTCATTTTTAATAATTTATTTAGATTTAGTTATGTATGTTTTGTTTTAGTGTTAATATGAAAAATAATAAGTACATATGGGTACGATATCTGACTTTTAGTCATTATATTACTTGAGTGATATGTGTGCTTGTGTGCGGTAGTAAAATCGCGATCAAATAGCTCGTGGTGCAACAAAATATGGTGAAGTAAATTTCATATAAAATCTTATGGAGATTTATGGTGACTGAAAAGGGATCAGACCGATAATATAGATTTTTTCTTTTAAGATTGAAAAATGCTAATTTGCCTCGTCGGGCATGCCCGGCCGTCGGAAAAACTAGCAATCGTGTTTAAGATTAAGGTTTACTGTTCATCTTTTGAGATTGAAATTAGGATTTAATTATATACTTATGTAAATATATTATAACTCCACTTGTGTACTAGTATTCCTCTTTGACTTGGTAAAATTTTCTCCTCCTTTGCTCCTGGTTTTTTCTCCTATTTTAGAGTTTTCACATAAGTGGTAAATCTCTATGTTTAGTTATTTGTTTATTTCCTGTCTTTAGTTACTTTTTGCTTTAATGACATAACACTCGGACATTTGAGTGGTTTTCAAATATATTTTCTTGATTGATCACATGTTTTGAATCTTTGAGGAAGATAATGGATAAAAAAAATAAATTGAGTATATGAAATAGTCAAACATTCAAATACATTCAAATGCAAAAAAGTAAAAAAAAAAAAAATTAAATTGGGCTTTGTGCATACCCCTACCTTTATTTGAAAAAAAAAATCAAACTGAAAATCCGTATATTTTCGTACAGGCCATTAGATTACTCAAAAAGGAGAAACAAAATACAGCAGCCACGTTCAAATTACCTAACAAAGAGCAATTTCCAAAGTGAATTACCTAACATAAAGTATGGCTGACTATATATAACACCTTAAAGTAAACTGAAGAATTGAATTATTTTTTGACTTACATGCCAATGATGAATATCCACAAGCTAAAAAAGAAAAAGAAAAAAAAAAAAAAAGAGAGAGAGACATTTTGTTAAGCATGACAATCACTAGGCTACAGCCTTTCAAAAGCTGGACACAACTAAAAGAATATAATATGTTTATGTGGATGTCAAGTAGGGTGATTATGATATCTTCCGAGTTCAAAATTATTTTTGAGGTATATATCTATATTATAGTATTGTTGCTGTTGATTCTCAACCCCGAGAAACTCAGAAGCCTTATTAGGGGTATAATGGGTTTTGCATGATAGATAATGGGGCCGAAGGTCCCTGAGAGAATGATGTCATACAGAAAGGCACCCGAGAGCAGATTCAGTTGAGAATAGTTTGGGACTACCAATGTGACCCAATGGAAAGGTATTAGATTCAACAGTGCTTGAAAATTTACGAAGGCCGACCCGAGGCAGTCGAATTCGGCCTTGGAAAGAATATCAGCGGCTGACTCGGTTTCAGACTCCTAGAGCAACCTCGGCATTCAGAGCTTCTTATCAGCTTCTGAAACTAGAACCGACCCAGCAGGCCAGACCTAATAAAGAAGAGAGGTAGAAGATCCAGTATCTATCACCTCGGCATTCCGACCCGGAGACTGATGTGGAGTTTGTAGTATCTTGTACTCACAAACGAATGACATAAGCCCTACGACGAAGTTTGGGCACCAAAAGACTGATGCGTTGGGAGCAGTTTAAAGGCTTATCCACTAACATACGGAACCGTGTGAGTGATTGAAATGCAAGTTGTCATATGGGCAGAACATGTGGCAGTAGGCAAAAGTGGGAATGATGGTTTTCAAATGGCAGAGGGTGGTTGTATCAGACGGCCAGAGCCATTGTTTGCAGAGTAGTTGGGGAAATGATTATGGACGACAGTGAAGGGCTAACGTGAGCTGACGTCACGAGATGACATAATAGTGGATTTAGACTCACTATATAAAGGGATTAAAGACTCAATTTCAGGGGTTGGCGAATTCATTTAGCTTTCACTTTTTTGTATTTCACCATTTGTAAAAGCTCAAAAAAGCTTACTGTTTGGAGAGATAAGGTAGGTCGGTTTGACCCGAGTTGGTAATAAATTTTATTTTCTTTGCATCCATGGACGTAGGTTGAAGCCACTCTCCACCGAACAACGTTAAATTCTTTATTTTCTCTTTGTTTTCTTATTTGCTTGCCAAATTTTCTTTGGTTCCTAACAAACCAAATAAATTCACTGTTTGAGGAAGGTTTATTCGAGGAGTATATTTTCCTAGATTGCCTTTGGAATGAAAAACAGCCGCCAATAGTTGGCGCCGTCTGTGGGGACTTAGAATGAAAAGCAGCAAACATACTAAGACGATGGCAGGAGATGGAAACCACAGAAATTTAGAGGCTTCGATAACGGAGTGGATGGAGAATATGGAAGAAACTCTGCAAAATGAAAGGGAAGATGTTGGAAGAGAGAGGGAAACAACTCAAGTCTTTATGAATGATGTGATGGAGAAGATTGAGAAGTTAGAGAAGAAGGCTGGAGAATGAGGGGAAGTAGGTCATAGTAGAATGAGAGAAGAGATAACAAAATGAGAAAGGATCGTCGGAGCAAATGGAGATCGTGAAAATGGGAAGAAAAATGCCCGGAGGGAGAAATATGTAGTTATTGCAAGCGCCATGCAAGCAATGGAGCCGTGGGGAGAAGAAGAAGGCAGGCGAACCCCAAAATCATCCAGCAACAGCCCGTATTTTGGGGAAATGACCTAGAACGGTATCTGGAGAGGGGACGTGAGGTTCCCAGTTATGGAAGATATCATGCTCGATGTGGGAGGCATGAAGAAACCCTTGGGCGAGAGCATGACGGCCCCGAAAACCAAATGGGGGAGTAGTTTCGGAGGGAGATGAGGAAATGAGAGGAAAGTGTGAAGGGAGAGGCTCGAGGTGACCAGGATATGGGGGGTAGCATCCTCGTTTACGAAGGAAATATTGGCAATGGAGTTTCCAAAGAGATTCATCATGCCCACGATGGATGTTTATAAAGGAACACGGACCCCAAGTCTCATATTGAAAAGTTTGTTTTATTTATGGAAATCCATGGAATGGTAAGAGAGGCGATATGTCAGGCATACTCGATCTGTTTCCATATATTTTCTATTTATTATGCTCATAACACGGGGAAGGCCCACAAGCCTATGTGATGTTTGTAGCCTCAGAATTTACGTTGCACGGGGAGGGAGAATGCCTCCGTCGTGTTGGCCACTCCATTTTGGATCCGCATAAGCATAGCACGGGGAGGGTCAGAGGGCCTCCGTGGTGTTTGTAGACTCATGGCTTGTCTAGCTGTAGACACTGTATTTTTGCATGAGCCCAATGATGAGCCTCGTTGGAGGCACTACCTGAAAAGTTGTGGAAGTTACGGGAAACGAATGTCGGAAGGAAAAACTCCAAAATTAAGTACCTCATTGGATTCAGACTTACTTTCCAGCCTCGGATTCGCTCAGTCAGTCTCTGTTTCAAACCTTAGCCTTGGCTCAAAACCCCTGAAATCCATGGAAGCCCATACAATCCATGCCCACGCCAAACACCACACAAAGCCCATGCATCACACGCCCATAGGCCCATGAAAAGCTCCCATACACGCCCAAATCTTCTGTAGGCATTGCATTTTTCGCATATGAAACCCGATGATGAGTCTCATTTGGAGGCACTACCTTTTGAGTCACGAAAGCCGCGGGAAACGGATATCGGAAGGGGAAATTCAGAATAAACAAGCTCACTGTCTTCGTTGGTGCTGCGTTCGTTACTTCGTTCGAACGGAAAACAGATTGCGGGCGTTCGTGTAGCGTTCGAGGGAGCGTTCGAACGGTGTCGGTAATTCTGGTTTTGCTGCTAGCCTCACACCCAGCCCATTTAGCTCCCCAAAGCCCATAAAACACATCCCAAATTAAATAAATAAATATTAATTTAAACATTAAACATTAAATAAAATTTTAAACCATTTACCAATTAAATAAAATATTTGCCAAAAACAAAAGAGGATATACCTAATTAAAATCAATCTTAACCAATTAAAGCCAATCATATATTTGACTTCCTAATCTAATAAGATATTTACCAATATAAAATATTTGTATTCCTAAACCAACACAAATTAAATATTACAACTTCTTAATTTAAAATATCTTGTCCCCCTCAATCTTGTGTATACCTTTCTCATCTCTCCTAATTTGGAAACAAGATCTCTTCCTTGTGAGAAAAAGTGAAACCCTAGCCATCTTCTATATAAACAACCCCTCACCAAAGCCTTTGTCTCCTTGACACATATAATTTACAACCCAAGACTAAACAAGAGAAAAAGAAAACACTTCACGCATACACAGAAAGAGAACAAAAGAGCCCCAACCGTCTCCCCCGTAGCCGAATCCACCACAAGTAACCACCTTCACATCACCGAAATTACAAACACCAAAACAACCCTTAATACAACCACAAATACAGCCCCTAACCACCACTGAAAACCACCTCCGTAAACCCCCACACATCACCGAAACAGCCACCTATACAGCAGCCCTCCACCACCGAAATTACCCCAAAAACCACATGGTATTACACACCCAAACAGCAGCAAAATCACCTTAACAGCAGCCCAAATCCTTAAAAAACAATAACATAAAAAACTGCATAGATAATCTTAAGAATAATCACATTTAATTGCACTAAGAACCCACACAAGCTTGGAATAGTTTATTGAAAACGTTAAAACAGGTGGTCCGTGCAGTGAGCAGCAAGACAGAGACCAAATAGGAGCAGAACGGAGTTCGAACCGTAAGCAAAACAGAAGCAGTGAGCTAGGACGTTGAACCAGGACCAGAAAAGTTGCGGAGCTTTACCCCCTTTCGATCTCCGTGGAACGCGAGTCCGAGAGACGGCTTAAAAGGTTAGACCTGAGGGTATCTTTCACACTTATTCGCATTTTTATTTTCTGGTCATTTATTTTGATTATATTTTCTGTATTTGTGGTATTCGTTGTGTGTATGATGTATGTTATTGGTATTGGATGAATGAGAGATGTGTCAACTCTCGCGGTATATCGGATGGAAACCCGGACATAAATTTCATAGCCGATTCCGAATGGACGGTGTAATATGATCTGTACTCGGGCCAAACTCCACGTACCGCTTGAGTAAACGGCACCATCTCCTTCGTTGTGTTGGTTTTTTGTTTATTTAGTTTTCGTTACTTGAATTCAATATGTCATTTATGTATGATTCAATCAAGCGCATGGGCTTAGTGAGTTAGTCCAAAGGTCCTCCATTTGGGAGACAAAGAGCCGAAAAGGCCACCTTTGTGACACTACTTCACCGCGCCGGTTGATGTGTGTTCGGTTGGATGCAAGATACGTTCAATCGGGCATACTTAGTTTGATATTATTGAGTTTATCTTTTATGCATGGATCAATCAAGCGCATGGGCTTAGTAAGTGGAATGAAAAATCCCTTATGGGGAGGGGTTCAAACCCGTTACCACCATGCTTTGCCGCGCCGGTTGATGTGTGTTCAGATTGGATGTAAGATGTGTTCAATCGGACATACTTGGTTGATAGGATTGGTTCTATTTTTGTATGTGTAATGTGACGCGCATGGGCTTAGTACGTTGGTCTAAAGGTCCTCTCTTTGAGAGATCAAGAGCCCCAAAAGGCCACCTTTACGGCAGTCCTTCGCCGCGCCCCTTTATTTTTTTGTTTATGTATTGCATCCCATTTCATGCATCAGGTCCGTGTCCGTTCGAACGCGTTCACAAACGTAACTCGAACGCGCATACATTTTGCCTTATCATGCATCAGGTCTCATTTCCGTTCGAACGCGTTAACAAACGCCATACGAACGTGAGCATTCTGTTTCATTTCCGTTCGAACGCGTTAACAAACGCCATACGAACGTGAGCATTCTATTTCATTTCCGTTCGAACGCGTTAACAAACGCCATACGAACGTGAGCATTCTGTTTCATTTCCGTTCGAACGCGTTTACGAACGCTACTCGAACGTGAGCATTCTGTTTCATTTCCGTTCGAACGCGTTTACGAACGCTACACGAACATGCACACACTGAACTGAGTCTGTCTTATTATATCCATGCATAATTGCCTATTGGTTGATCTTTCTTATGCAAATGTGTCAATGTATTACAATTCGTATGCTTATGTCATGATAACATTTGAGTATTATTTCTTGCGGTATATCGGATGGAAACCCAGACGTAAACTCCGTAGCCGATTCCGAATGGACGGTAGTGCGGTCTGTACTTGGGCTACAATTCCACGTACCGTTTGGATCAGTGCCCATATGTGTGCTTGTATGGTCAATATGTGTGCTTGTGTTTTCCTGAATGTGATATGTAAAGTTGTATGTTAGTTGCTATCTTGATATATGTTAAGCATGCAATTTTAAATATGAGATATATGTAAAAATGTACACATAAGTTTTATTTTGCATATGAGAATTTAGAAGCATGATACTCTTGGAAATAAGTGTTACTTAAGCTTAGTTAAATTATTACATGAATCCTTTCATTACAAGTGACATAAGTAAGGGACCATTCCGAACCCAACGGTTTGAGGTCTTCCCTTGCGAGGGGTGAGTGCGGCCTTAAATCTTTGTCCCGGTTCACACCGGGTGGCGACTCCATGTTATGTAATCCTTCCCAACTAGGCCGCGAGCCTAGGAACGGCGTCGCCCAGGTCCTGTGTCCCACAGTCTGGCGACTCCACTGGGGATCGAAAGGTTGGCCCCGAATATTGTCTTGTAATGTTTGGATTATGTTTTAATTGACCATGTCTATAGTGGATAAAGTGGGGGTTTAATCAAGGGCACTTTGAGGCTAGGTAATGGTTTGGTGTCTTCCTTCACTTACTACCTTTCTAGAAGGAAAAGCTGTGAGGGCACCTATATGGCCATCTACTTGTAGCCTTTGTGATGGACTAATTTGGAGGACTCGTTGTTTATTCCTGACAACAAGCGATAAGAGCCTAAGAGGCTTGGGTATTTAAGTGAGCCTCGCTCCACCTTCCCTCTGGGGGATCTACAACGGGAAATCCATTTGACAGTCCGTCACACACCATAGCTCATTGGCACGTACCTTAGTGTATAAAAAGGGATACGCTCACTTGGTCGCTTGAACCCTTGAGTGGGGAGACCTAGTTGTGGGCTATCCTTCGCCAGTGAGAGCCTTTATCCATACTCTTGCAAATCCACCCATAGACTGGTTTATATGGTTTTAAAATAGCAATTATTTCCTTGAGTATGTGCTTGTGGACCATCCTCATTTGGATTGCAGTTGGACTATTGTCAGAAATGCGGGCTTGCTGGGCCATTTAAACTGGGGCAAGTTCGTACTGTATGACTATTAGGCCCAAGGCTTCTGAAATGTTGATGGGCCATTATGTAAAAATTATTATGTTTAGTTTGCATTATCTCCCTTCTATGCTTATGTTTGGGAACATCATCGTTCGGATCCATTTGGACCATTTGTCATGGGATATGGGCTTGTTGGGCCATTTAAACTGGGACAAGAACGTGTTCATGGCTATTGGGCAAAGGCTTCTAAGTGATTGATGGGCCGCCCTGTGCTTGTTTTCGGAATATTATCATTTGGATTTAGTTGGGCTCTTTGCCATAAGACATTGAACTCGTTGGCCATTTAAACTGGGACGGGTTCACCCTTATGACAGTTGTCCCAAAAGTTTCTAAAATGATAATAGGCCGATTTGTTTGAGAATTTTATTTGATTTAATATATGTTATATATTTTTATGCATATCATGCATACATTACCCTGTTAACATCCTCTGTGTCTTAAAAGACACCATAGATACCGTTTGGGTTAGAGAAGGAACCAGACTCACTAAAAGAACAAGTATGAGCGAATCCGATAATGAGGTGTCCCGTATGGATCAGTTAGAGAATGGTCTCGCCAAGATCAATGAACAGTTGCAGGCTTTGACTACTGCATGGCTGGTATAGCTGGGTCTCGTGCCGGGGTTCATTCTGGGGATGCAAGGCAAGAGGGATCTCCGAACAGATTGGGGGATGATATCCCCGCTTTTGATGATGATATGGCAGAGTATGCAGCAGGCAGAGTATCTGGGTCTCAGAAAGAGTTACAGAAACTTCGGATCAGGTTGAGTCGGTTACCCGCAAGATGAGGGGTAAGAATGAGGATTTGCTGGATTATGACACATTGACTTTTGAGGAACAGTTGCCTGCACAGTTCAAGATGCCAGATATGGCTAAGTTCAACGGGAATGGGGATCCGAGGGTGCATCTCCGACAGTTTGTATCAGTCATGAGTTCAGTTGGCTTATCTCAGCGCCAGGTGCAGAAAATGTTTGGAATGTCGCTTGAAGGAGCTCCCGTGGTATGGTACCACAGTTTGGAGAAGAAAGTGAAGGAAGATTGGAGGGAGTTAGCTGATGCTTTCCTGAAACAGTATGTCACTGACTTGGAGATCGATTTGTCACTCCGTGATCTGGAGAATGTTAAGCAGAAAGCGGAGGAGAGTTTTAAGGAGTATGTGGACTGGTGGAGGGGTCAGTTATTAAAAATGCAGACTAGGCCTTCGGAGAAGGATCAGATCAAGATGATTATCAAGGGCACCAAGCCCTCCATTTACGGCAAGTTGAGAAGGATGACATCCATGATTGCAGACTTTCGGCAGTTGAGGGAAACTGTCATGGATATTGAGGAAGAAGAGGCCGAGAATAGAAAATTCTATGGTCTGAACAGGAGGCCCATTGGGGGAACATCGGGAACAAAGCCCGTTTCTGCTGAAGTTGCTGCTATCCGGAACAGGCAGTTTTCCAACTTGGGAAGGCCCCTGTCTAAGGTGCTAGAGAAGTTGAAGAGGCAAGGGCTTTTAAAACCCTTCAATACCAAACCATTACCCAATCCCCTACCACCACATATTAACCTAAGCCTTTATTGCCACTTCCACCAACAAAAAGGCCATGACACCGACAACTGCGCCCGACTCCGCCATGAAATCCAAGACCTAATAGACTCCAAGAAAATACCCAACCCAGAAACAGAACAGCCCGATACACACAGAAACCCCTTACCCAACTACCGTGCCGTACCACCACCAGCCTATATGATCAATTCTGGCCTTCCAGAAGACCTTGTCCTAAAATCCTTTCACCCTCAGATGAGAATGGGAATTGAAGGAAGAACGGTTGAGGCCTTATCTTTTTTACCTCAGAAAATTGGCACAGGTTATCCCCGAGTGTAAGTTTCAGCACCTACCGAGAGAAGAGAATCAGATGGCAGATGCATTGGCTACACTTGCAGCAACTTGGGAAAATCCAGAGAAGTTAGTGATGAGACCGTTGGTACTGACAACAGCAAGTAAACCTGCTTACGAGATAGAAAGAATTCTGGAAGTTGAGGTTGACGACGGTAAGCCTTGGTATTATGACATTCAGAGGTATCTGGAACATGGTGAATTCCCGGAAGGGGCGGGCAGAAAAGACAGAATAGCCATTCAGAAGTTGGCTTCCCAGTATGTGACTTTGAGAGGGGAACTATACAAAAGGCAAGCAAACGGCATTCAGTTGAAATGTTTGAGAAAAGAAGAAGCTCAGAAAGTGATGGAAGAGGTACATGCCGGGGTATGTGGTCCGCACATGAATGGGTTGAACTTGTCCCGCAAGATAGTGAGACAGGGGTTTCATTGGTCAACCATGGAAACAGATTGCGCAAAGATGGTAAAGCACTGTCATGACTGTCAAGCACACGGTAATTTGAATCACTTACCGCACACAGAATTACACGGGTTGTCAGAGCCGTGGCCTTTCTCAGCATGGGGAATAGATATGATTGGGGAAATTCGACCAAATGCATCAAATGGGCATCGCTTCATAGTGGTGGCAGTAGATTACTTCTTAAAGTGGGTGGAAGCCGAATCCTTCCGTAATGTTACAGCGAAGCAGATGGCAAAGTTCATAGCTCGGAACCTCATTTGTCGGTATGGTATGCCGCATCATGTAGTGACAGACAACGGGGTCCAGTTTCAAGGAGAGACGAAGGCAATGTTACAGAGGCATGGGATAGGCCACCACAAGTCATCACCGTACAGGCCGCAGGCAAATGGGGCAGTTGAGGCAGCCAACAAGACTATAAAGACAATTTTAGCCAAGATGACAGAAAATTGTAGAGATTGGGCCGAGAAATTACCGTATGCTTTGTGGGGGTACAGAACATCAGTAAGAACGGCAACGGGTGCAACACCTTACTCCTTGGTCTACGGAATGGAAGCAGAATTGCCAGTAGAAGTGGAAATACAGTCCCTGAGGGTATTAGCAGAGGCAGAATTACCGGAACAGGAATGGGCCGCACAGAGATTTGATCAGTTGGTACTGTTGGATGAGAAGAGAACGAAGTCTTTGTATCACATGCAGTTGTATCATAAGAGACTAGCCCGGTGTAGGCACTGCATTTTTACACATAAACCCGATGAGGAGTCTTATTTGGAGACAACTACCTTTTAAGTCACCGAGGTCACGGGAAACGGACATCGGAAGGGGAAATTCAGAATAAACAAGGTTCACTGTTTTCGTTCGTGCTGCGTTCGTGTTTACGTTCGAACGTCAAACGGATTGCGGGCGTTCGTGCCGCGTTCGAGGAAGCGTTCGAACGGTGTCGGTAAATCTGGTTTTGCTGCTAGCCTCTCATCCAGCCCAATTAGCCCCCCAAAGCCCATAAAACACATCCCAATTTAAATAAATAAATATTAATTAAAACATTAACTAAATAATATAATAACTAAATTAATTAAATGATTAAATAAAACATATACCAAACATAAAATAAACAATTACCAACTTAACTAAAATCATGCCTAAATTAAACAAATCACACACTAAATCAAAATATAATCATACCAAGTTAAAATCAATCAACCAATTATATTCCCAATCTAATAAGATTATTCCCAAATCTAAAATATTGTATTCCTAATCCAAGCCAATCAAATATTCAACCTTCCCTATCTAGCCAAGATTTGTCCCCCATCAATCTTTGACTTCCCTTAACCAAACCAAATCAAATCCTTTGACTTCCCTTAACCAAACCAAATCAAATCCCTTTCCTTGTCAAACCCAACCATTTGCCTATAAAAAGAACCATTCACTAACCTTCTCAAAGCTAGTTCTTAGTCCTTAGTTGGTCCCCTAGTCCCCTAGTCCCTAACTCATACACAACACACATAAAAATTACAGGAGGAACACACCCAAGGAAACAATAAGCAAAAGATAAAGAGGAAAAGGCAGCGAAACCACAAGGAAATAATAGCAAAAGATAACGAACGAGAACAGTGAACCAGTGAACCAGGAGAGTTGCGGAGCACCCCCCCTTCCGACGATCGTGTACCGTACATCCGAGAGATGATTTAAAAGGTTAGACCTGAGGGTACATTTTCATTAGTTTATATTCGTTTTATTATTATTATTATTGCATTATATTCGCATGAGAGTCGTTTATGGAAGCATGTTGTGGCTTGAATGAAATGGAAGAGTGTCGTCTCTTGTGGTATATAGGATGGAAACCCAGACGTAAATTCCGTAGCCGAATCCGAATGGACGGTAGTGCGGTCTGTACATGGGACACAACTCCACGTACCACTTGAGTAAACGGCACATTCTCTTGTTTTGTGTTGCTTTTATGTATTTATTTTTGTCATTTAAATTCTGCATGTTGCTTATTTATGCATGACTCAATCGAGCGCATGGGCTTAGTAAGTGCGATGTGAGATCCCCTATGGGGAGGGGTTAAAGCCCTTTACCACGATGCTTTGCCGCGCCGGTTGATGTGTGTTCGGTTGGATGCAAGACACGTTCAATCGGACATACTTAGGATAGTATGATTGTCTTTGTGTTTGTATGCATGATGTGATGTGACGCGCATGGGCTTAGTATGTTGGTCTAAAGGTCCTCTCTTTGAGAGATCAAGAGCCCCCATAAGGCCACCTTTACGGCAGTACTTCGCCGCGCCCCCCTTTATTTTGATGTTTATGCATTTTTGCCCATTTCATGCATCAGGTCCGTGTCCGTTCGAACGCGTTCACGAACGCAATTCGAACGCGCATACATTTCGCCTTATCATGCATCAGGTCTCATTTCCGTTCGAACGCGTTAACAAACGCCATACGAACGTGAGCATTCTGTTTCATTTCCGTTCGAACGCGTTAACAAACGCCATACGAACGTGAACATTCTTTTCCATTTCCGTTCGAACGCGTTTACGAACGCTACTCGAACGCGAGCATTCTGTCTCATTTCCGTCGAACGCGTTTACGAACGCTACACGAACGCGCACACACTGAACCGAGTCTGTCTTATCATATTCATGCATAATTGCCTCTTGGTTGATCTTTCTTGTGTTATATAGCCAACTGTATTATTTGTATTCAAGCATGATTAGGTTGCTAGCATGTTATTTGGTTAATAGGTTCATGAGATTTGCATTCAAGCATGATTATGTTGTTCTTAGTTTTCCATAACATAGGATTGAAATATGTTCATGAGATTGCCATGTGACGTTGCATGTTGTGATGAATTTGTTGAGGTATGCATATGAATTTAGAAGCATGATATTCTTGGAAATAAATGTTATTTAAGCCTGGTTAAATTATTATATAAATCCTTTCTATTACAAGTGACATAAGTAAGGGACCATTCCGAACCCAACGGTTTGAGGTCTTCCCTTGCGAGGGGTGAGTGCGGCCTTAAATCTTTGTCCCGGTTCACACCGGGTGGCGACTCCATGTTATGTAATCCTTCCCAACTAGGCCGCGAGCCTAGGAACGGCGTCGCCCAGTTCCTGTGTCCTACAGTCTGGCGACTCCACTGGGGATAGAAAGTTGGCCCCGAAATATTGTCTTGTAATGTTTGGATTTATGTTTTAAATTGACCGTGTCTATAGTGGATAAAGTGAGGGTTTAATCAAAGGCATTTTTAGGCTAGGTAATGGTTTGGTGTCTTCCTTCATTCACTACCTTTCTAGAAGGAAAAGCTGTGAAGGCACCTAGATAGCCATCTACTCGTAGCCTTTGTGATGGACTAATTTGGAGGACTCGTTGTTTATTCCTGACAACAAGCGATAAGAGCCTAAGAGGCTTGGGTATTTAAGTGAGCCTCGCTCCACCTTCCCTCTGGGGGATCTACAACGGGAAATCCATTTGACAGTCCGTCACACACCATAGCTCATTGGCACGTACCTTAGTGTATAAAAAAGGGTGCGCCCACTTGGTTGCTCGAACCCTTGAGTGGGGAGACCTAGTTGTGGGCCATCCTTCGCCAGTGAGAGCCTTTGTCTATACTCTTACTAACCCACCTATAGACCGGGTTGGCTAAAGTAACAATTATTTCCTTGAGTATGTGCTTGTGGACCATCCTCATTTGGATGCAGTTGGACTATTGTCAGAAATGCGGGCTTGCTGGGCCATTTAAACTGGGGCAAGTTCGCACCTTATGACTATTAGGCCAAAAGCTTCTGAAATGTTGATGGGCCACTTTGTAAAAAAATATTATGTCATGTTTGCATCATCTTCCTTGTATGCTTGTGTTTGGGAACATCGTCGTTTGGATCCATTTGGACCATTTATCATGGGATATGGGCTTGTTGGGCCATTTAAACTGGAACAAGAACACATCTTATGACGATTGGGCCAAAAGGCTTCTAAATAACAGTGGGCCATTTTATGATTGTGTTCGGAATATTATCATTTGGATTTAGTTGGGCTCTTTGCCATAAGACATGAACTCGTTGGGCCATTTAAACTGGGACGGGTTCACTTCTATGACAGTTGGCCCAAAAACTTCTAAAATGGTGATGAGCCGATTTGTGTGAAAATTTTAATGAGTTGATATATTTCTTGTATCGCATGCATATCATGCATCACATGCACCTCATGCATACATGCACCATGTTAACCCCATTTTTTCCTGAAAGCCATCATAGATACCCGTTGGTTAGGGAAGAGGACAGACTTGTCAAAAGACCAAGCAGCCACCAAAAGTACTGGCAGAAGACCTAGCCCAACGGGATAGGAAGCCCAATCATGCATGCATGCATACACGTAACATATTTGCATCCTTTTTGTGTTTGTTCTGTTTTATAATAACAGGTTTCAAAAGAAAAAAAAGAAGAAATCGTCAAAAGACAAACCAATCAGGAACATCGACAGTACTGTATCAGTCTGGGGCGAGGCCCATATCAGCTGTATCAGTCTGGGGCGAGGCCCATATCAATATCAGTTTAGGGCGAAGCCCACATCATCCCAGGGTCGAGGCCCACATCAACAGAATTTTGGAATGAATCCAGGGAATGAATCCCAGGGTCGAGGCCCACATCAGCAGATTTTGGAATGAATCCAGGGAATGAATCCCAGGGTCGAGGCCCACATCAGCAGAATTTTGGAATGAATCCAGGGGATGAATCCCAGGGTCGAGGCCCGCATCAGCAGAATTTTGGGATGAATCCCGAGAGTCGAGGCCCACGTCAGCATCAATCTGGGGCGAGGCCCATGTCAGTAGCAGTTGGGGCCGAGGCCCACTTCAGCAATCAGTTTTGGGGATGAGTCCCAGGGTCGAGGCCCACATCAAACACAGTTTGGGAATGAGTCCCAGGGTCGAGGCCCACATTACATCAACATCAGCATTGTCGGGTATGACATTCTGGGGGCGAGGCCCATATTACATCAGATCAGTTCTGCCGAGAATGGCACTCCGAGAATGGAGATATAGTCCGGGAATGGACAGTTCAAGAATGAACAAGCCGAGAATGGCAATCCAAGAATGGAGCACAGTTCAAGAATGAACAAGTCGGAAATGACACTCCGAGAATGGAGATATGGTCCGGGAATGGACAGTTCAAGAATGAACAAGCCGGGAATGGCACTCCAAGAATGGAAAAACGGTTCGGGAATGAACCACCTCACAGTCACGGTTCGGGAATGAACCACCTTACAGTAACGGTTCAGAAATGGACCACTCTCATATCAGGCATGGTTCGGAAATGGACTATCTCTCATCAGCAACGGTTCGAAATGGACCATCATCTCATCACTCGCCGAAAATGGCACTCCGAAAATGGAGCACGGTTCGAAATGGACCATCATCGCAACAGTTCGGGAACAAAGCCCAGAGGAAGAAAGCCTCATATCAGTATAAGTTTGAGAACAAAGCTCAAGAGGAAGAAAGCCTCATATCAGTATAAGTTTGAGAACAAAGCTCAAGAGGAAGAAAGCCTCATATCAGTATAGTTTGAGAACAAAGCTCAAGGGGAAGAAAGCCTCATGTCAGTACAGTTCGGGAATAAAGCTCGGGAGGAATAAGCCTAATCTCAACACAGTTCGAGAATGAACAAGCCGGGAATGGCAATCCAAGAATGGAGCAGAGTTCAAGAATGAACAAGCCGGGAATGGCGCTCCAAGAATGGAAGCACGGTTCGGGAATGGACCAACTTACAGTAACAGTTTGGGAATGGACACGGTTCGAGAATGGACCACATCACAACACGGTTCGGGAATGAACCAGGGGTCGCAGCACCTCACCACCCAAATCAACTCAACACATGGTAAGTCAAGTGGCAGCTGGCGAGCCAGGTAAGTAGAAATGCATTGCATAACTTTGATAGGATTGTCACTGTTGCACATTACACAAGTCCCATCAAAGTGGGGGCGACTGTAGGCACTGCATTTTTACACATAAACCCGATGAGGAGTCTTATTTGGAGACAACTACCTTTTAAGTCACCGAGGTCACGGGAAACGGACATCGGAAGGGGAAATTCAGAATAAACAAGGTTCACTGTTTTCGTTCGTGCTGCGTTCGTGTTTACGTTCGAACGTCAAACGGATTGCAGGCGTTCGTGCCGCGTTCGAGGAAGCGTTCGAACGGTGTCGGTAAATCTGGTTTTGCTGCTAGCCTCTCATCCAGCCCAATTAGCCCCCCAAAGCCCATAAAACACATCCCAATTTAAATAAATAAATATTAATTAAAACATTAACTAAATAATATAATAACTAAATTAATTAAATGATTAAATAAAACATATACCAAACATAAAATAAACAATTACCAACTTAAACTAAAATCATGCCTAAATTAAACAAATCACACACTAAATCAAAATATAATCATACCAAGTTAAAATCAATCAACCAATTATATTCCCAATCTAATAAGATTATTCCCAAATCTAAAATATTGTATTCCTAATCCAAGCCAATCAAATATTCAACCTTCCCTATCTAGCCAAGATTTGTCCCCCATCAATCTTTGACTTCCCTTAACCAAACCAAATCAAATCCTTTGACTTCCCTTAACCAAACCAAATCAAATCCCTTTCCTTGTCAAACCCAACATTTGCCTATAAAAAGAACCATTCACTAACCTTCTCAAAGCTAGTTCTTAGTCCTTAGTTGGTCCCCTAGTCCCCTAGTCCCTAACTCATACACAACACACATAAAAATTACAGGAGGAACACACCCAAGGAAACAATAAGCAAAAGATAAAGAGGAAAAGGCAGCGAAACCACAAGGAAATAATAGCAAAAGATAACGAACGAGAACAGTGAACCAGTGAACCAGGAGAGTTGCGGAGCACCCCCCTTCCGACGATCGTGTACCGTACATCCGAGAGATGATTTAAAAGGTTAGACCTGAGGGTACATTTTCATTAGTTTATATTTGTTTTATTATTATTATTATTGCATTCTATTCGCATGAGAGTCGTTTATGGAAGCATGTTGTGGCTTGAATGAAATGGAAGAGTGTCGTCTCTTGTGGTATATAGGATGGAAACCCAGACGTAAATTCCGTAGCCGAATCCGAATGGACGGTAGTGCGGTCTGTACATGGGACACAACACTCCACGTACCACTTGAGTAAACGGCACATTCTCTTGTTTTGTGTTGCTTTTATGTATTTATTTTTGTCATTTAAATTCTGCATGTTGCTTATTATGCATGACTCAATCGAGCGCATGGGCTTAGTAAGTGCGATGTGAGATCCCCTATGGGGAGGGGTTAAAGCCCTTTACCACGATGCTTTGCCGCGCCGGTTGATGTGTGTTCGGTTGGATGCAAGACACGTTCAATCGGACATACTTAGGATAGTATGATTGTCTTTGTGTTTGTATGCATGATGTGATGTGACGCGCATGGGCTTAGTATGTTGGTCTAAAGGTCCTCTCTTTGAGAGATCAAGAGCCCCCATAAGGCCACCTTTACGGCAGTACTTCGCCGCGCCCCCCTTTATTTTGATTTTATGCATTTTTGCCCATTTCATGCATCAGGTCCGTGTCCGTTCGAACGCGTTCACGAACGCAATTCGAACGCGCATACATTTCGCCTTATCATGCATCAGGTCTCATTTCCGTTCGAACGCGTTAACAAACGCCATACGAACGTGAGCATTCTGTTTCATTTCCGTTCGAACGCGTTAACAAACGCCATACGAACGTGAACATTCTTTTCCATTTCCGTTCGAACGCGTTTACGAACGCTACTCGAACGCGAGCATTCTGTCTCATTTCCGTTCGAACGCGTTTACGAACGCTACACGAACGCGCACACACTGAACCGAGTCTGTCTTATCATATTCATGCATAATTGCCTCTTGGTTGATCTTTCTTGTGTTATATAGCCAACTGTATTATTTGTATTCAAGCATGATTAGGTTGCTAGCATGTTATTTGGTTAATAGGTTCATGAGATTTGCATTCAAGCATGATTATGTTGTTCTTAGTTTTCCATAACATAGGATTGAAATATGTTCATGAGATTGCCATGTGACGTTGCATGTTGTGTGATGAATTTGTTGAGGTATGCATATGAATTTAGAAGCATGATATTCTTGGAAATAAATGTTATTTAAGCCTGGTTAAATTATTATATAAATCCTTTCTATTACAAGTGACATAAGTAAGGGACCATTCCGAACCCAACGGTTTGAGGTCTTCCCTTGCGAGGGGTGAGTGCGGCCTTAAATCTTTGTCCCGGTTCACACCGGGTGGCGACTCCATGTTATGTAATCCTTCCCAACTAGGCCGCGAGCCTAGGAACGGCGTCGCCCAGTTCCTGTGTCCTACACCCGGGCATTCAACAAGAAAGTACGTCCCACAAAGATCAGAAAGGGTGATTTGGTACTTAAGCAGTCGAGGCCGTCGACGACGGATCCGAGAGGGAAATTCAGGCCTAACTGGGAAGGACCTTACATCGTTCAGAAAGTCCTGGGAAATGGAGCAGTGAAGCTATCAGACTTGGAAGGAAATGAATTCACAGAACCAATCAATGTCGACAGGTTGAAGTTGTACTTTGCTTGAGAAGACTTGGTCGCCAGCGGAAGACCTAACCCAACGAAATAAGAAAACTCCTGCATACATGCATACACGTAACCTATATTGCATATTTTTGTGTTTGTTCTATTTTGTGTAAACAGGTGTTGAAGACGCAAAAGAGCGAGCAGTAAGCCAATCAGAGATGGTAAAGGCACAGCATTTGATATGGGCAGTAATCTGAAGATTGAGGTCCCAATGAAGTTAAGTTCCGGGTATGGGTCTCGGAGGGCGAAGCCCATATCGGCTGAGGAGCGAGGTTCCACATTGTACCAGCTTGGGGGCGAGGCCCATATCGACTGGGGAGCGAGGCTCCACATCACATCATGTCAGCTTGGGGGCGAAGCCCATATCGGCTGAGGAGCGAAGCTCCACATCATCATTTTCGGGATGCGTCCCAGGGTCGAGGCCCATATTTTGTCAGCGGTATTGGGATGCGTCCCAGGGTCGAGGCCCCCGTGTCGGTTGCAGCTATTGGGATGCGTCCCAGGATCGAGGTCCACTGCATCATCATTTTCGGGATGCGTCCCAGGGTCGAGGCCCATATTTTGTCAGCGGTATTGGGATGCGTCCCAGGGTCGAGGCCCCCGTTGTCGGTTGCAGCTATTGGGATGTGTCCCAGGATCGAGGTCCACTGCATCATCATTTTCGGGATGCGTCCCAGGGTCGAGGCCCATATTTTGTCAGCAGTATTGGGATGCGTCCCAGGGTCGAGGCCCCCGTTGTCGATTGCAGCTATTGGGATGCGTCCCAGGTTCGAGGCCCATATCATCAGCAGCATCGAGACGCGTCTCAGGATCGAGGTCCACTGCAGTATCAGCTCAGCTCGAGACAGCTAGCTAGCCAGGTAAGTAAAATGCATTGCATAACTTTGATAGGACTGTCACTGTCACACACTGCACAAGCCCCATCAAAGTGGGGGCGACTGTAGGCATTGCATTTTTCGCATGTGAAACCCGATGATGAGTCTCATTTGGAGGCACTACTTTTGAGTCACGAAAGCCGCGGGAAACGGATATCGGAAGGCGAAATTCAGAATAAACAAGCTCACTGTCTTCGTTGGGCTGCGTTCGTACTTCGTTCGAACGGAAAACAGATTGCGGGTTCGTTTTTGTAGCGTTCGAGGGAGCGTTCGAACGGTGTCGGTAATTCTGGTTTTGCTGCTAGCCTCACACCCAGCCCATTTAGCTCCCCAAAGCCAATAAAACACATCCCAAATTAAATAAATAAATATTAATTTAAACATTAAACATTAAATAAAATATTTAAACCATTTACCAATTAAATAAAATATTTGCCAAAACTAAAAAGAGGATATACCTAATTAAAATCAATCTTAACCAATTAAAGCCAATCATATTTGACTTCCTAATCTATAAGATATTTACCAATATAAATATTTGTATTCCTAAACCAACACAAATTAAATATTACAACTTCTTAATTTAAAATATCTTGTCCCCCCTCAATCTTGTGTATACCTTTCTCATCTCTCCTAATTTGGAAACAAGATCTCTTCCTTGTGAGAAAAGGTGAAACCCTAGCCATCTTCTATATAAACAACCCCTCACCAAAGCCTTTGTCTCCTTGACACATATAATTCACACCCAAGACTAAACAAGAGAAAAAGAAAACACTTCACGCATACACAGAAAGAGAACAAAAGAGCCCCAACCGTCTCCCCCGTAGCCGAATCCACCACAAGTAACCACCTTCACATCATGAAATTACAAACACCAAAACAACCCTTAATACAACCACAAATACAGCCCCTAACCACCACACTGAAAACCACCTCCGTAAACCCCCCCCACCATCACCGAAACAGCCACCTATACAGCAGCCCTCCACCACCGAAAATCCCCCACAAAAACACACGGTATTACACCCCAAACAGCAGGAAAATCACCTTAACAGCAGCCCAAATCCAAAACACAGTAACAAAAAAAAAACATAAATAAATAACTTCTGACTGCATAGATAATAGAATAATCACATTTAATTGCACTAAGAAACCACACAAGCTTGGAATAGTTTATTGAAAACGTTAAAACATGTGGTCCGTGCAGTGAGCAGCAAGACAGAGACCAAATAGGAGCAGAACGGAGTTCGAACCGTAAGCAAAACAGCGAAGCAGTGAGCTAGGACGTTGAACCAGTGGACCAGAAAAGTTGCGGAGCTTTACCCCCTTTCGATCTCCGTGGAACGCGAGTCCGAGAGACGGCTTAAAAGGTTAGACCTGAGGGTATCTTTCACACTTATTCGCATTTTATTTTCTGGTTCATTTATTTTGATTATATTTTCTGTATTTGTGGTATTCGTTGTGTGTATGATGTATGTTATTGGTATTGGATGAATGAGAGATGTGTCAACTCTCGCGGTATATCGGATGGAAACCCGGACATAAATTTTATAGCCGATTCCGAATGGACGGTAATATGATCTGTACTCGGGCCACAACTCCACGTACCGCTTGAGTAAACGGCACCATCTCTCTTTCGTTGTGTTGCTTTTTGTTTATTTAGTTTTCGTTACTTGAATTCAATATGTTGCTCATTTATGTATGATTCAATCAAGCGCATGGGCTTAGTGAGTTAGTCCAAAGGTCCTCCATTTGGGAGACAAAGAGCCGAAAAGGCCACCTTTGTGACACTACTTCGCCGCGCCGGTTGATGTGTGTTCGGTTGGATGCAAGATACGTTCAATCGGGCATAATTAGTTTGATATTATTGAGTTTATCTTTTATGCATGGATCAATCAAGCGCATGGGCTTAGTAAGTGGAATGAAAAATCCCTTATGGGGAGGGGTTCAAACCCGTTACCACCATGCTTTGCCGCGCCGGTTGATGTGTGTTCAGATTGGATGTAAGATGTGTTCAATCGGACATACTTGGTTGATAGGATTGGTTCTATTTTTGTATGTGTAATGTGACGTGCATGGGCTTAGTACGTTGGTCTAAAGGTCCTCTCTTTGAGAGATCAAGAGCCCCAAAAGGCCACCTTTACGGCAGTGCTTCGCCGCGCCCCTTTATTTTTTTGTTTATGTATTGCATCCCATTTCATGCATCAGGTCCGTGTCCGTTCGAACGCGTTCACAAACGCAACTCGAACGCGCATACATTTTGCCTTATCATGCATCAGGTCTCATTTCCGTTCGAACGCGTTAACAAACGCCATACGAACGTGAGCATTCTGTTTCATTTCCGTTCGAACGCGTTAACAAACGCCATATGAACGTGAGCATTCTGTTTCATTTCCGTTCGAACGCGTTAACAAACGCCATATGAAGGTGAGCATTCTGTTTCATTTCCGTTCGAACGCATTTACGAACGCTACTCGAACGTGAGCATTCTGTTTCATTTCCGTTCGAACGCGTTTACGAACGCTACACGAACGTGCACACACTGAACTGAGTCTGTCTTATTATATCCATGCATAATTGCCTATTGGTTGATCTTTCTTATGCAAATGTGTCAATGTATTACAATTCGTATGCTTATGTCATGATAACATTTGAGTATTATTTCTTGCGGTATATCGGATGGAAACCCAGACGTAAACTCTGTAGCCGATTCCGAATGGACGGTAGTGCGGTCTGTACTTGGGCTACAATTCCACGTACCGCTTGGAAAAGTGCCCATATGTGTGCTTGTATGGTCAATATGTGTGCTTGTGTTTTCCTGAATGTGATATGTAAAGTTGTATGTTAGTTGCTATCTTGATATATGTTAAGCATGCAATTTTAAATATGAGATATATGTAAAAATGTACACATAAGTTTTATTTTGCATATGAGAATTTAGAAGCATGATACTCTTGGAAATAAGTGTTACTTAAGCTTAGTTAAATTATTACATGAATCTTTCATTACAAGTGACATAAGTAAGGGACCATTCCGAACCCAACGGTTTGAGGTCTTCCCTTGCGAGGGGTGAGAGCGGCCTTAAATCTTTGTCCCGGTTCACACCGGGTGGCGACTCCATGTTATGTAATCCTTCAAAACTAGGCCGCGAGCCTAGGAACGGCGTCGCCCAGGTCCTGTGTCCCACATCTTCCCAAATAAAGCAAATCCCATGCAATTCACATGCCAAAATTCCCTCATCAACACATTCCAATTTAACAAGATATGAAATCACATGCATTCCACATGCTAAAATTCCCTCAAATCACTTTCCAATTTAGTAAGATTTTGGGGATCCCATCCAATTTAACAAGAGATTGTATCCCAAAATAATATATTCCCCCAAATCAATGTGATTAATTTCCATGATTTGGAGATCCCTTGTCATTATAAAAAGGAGCAATCACTAAACTTGAAAATGAGGGCTCCCTTGGACCTGAACAAAAAGAAAGAAACCCTAGACTTCTTCTTCTCATCACCGAATCATCAACCAAAAAACCCTAGCCAAAATCGTGAACAACACAAAGGAAACCGAGAGCAAAAAAAAACCTTCAACCACCGAAACAAAACAGCAAATTACCAAGAACAGCCAAGACCGAAACAACCAAAACCAGTCAACCAAAACAGAAACAATAAACCAACACCGAGAAAATAATAAAATCGTGAACCAGTGAGCAAACCAAACCACCACAAAATAACCAGAAAAAACAGTCCCAAAATCGCAAAACAGTCAGCAAAAACAGTCCCAAAAAACCATAAAATAGCCAGCAAAAACAGTGACCAAAAAACCATAAAACAGCCATCAAAAAATAGTGACCAAAACCACAAAAAACAACCAGCAAACAGTGACCAAAACCGCAAAAACAACCTGCCAAAATAATCAAAACAACAGCCAAAACAACCAAAAAATAGTAGCTCAAAAAACAGTGAAAATTGTGGACTGAAACAACAGCAAACCGCAAACAAAAACAGCAAACCGCAAAAAGAAATAGCAAACAGCAGACAGCAAACAGCAACAACAAGAGAAAAACAGCAAAACATCGAGTGAAACAGCGAACCAGAAGCAGCAAACAGTGAACCAGCTTCAATCCTTCCAGCGACGGCCTAACATTGGAGATCCCTTATCATTATAAAATGAGCAATCACCAAACTTGAAAAGGAGGGCTCCTTTGGACGTGAACAACAAGAAAGAAACCATAGACTTCTTCTTCTCATCACTGAATCATCAACCAAAAACCATAGCCAGAACCGTGAACAACACAAAGGAAACTGAGAGCAAAAAAAAAACCCTTCAACCACGGAAACAAAACAATAAATCACCAAGAACAGCCAAGACCGAAACAACCAAAACCAATCAACCAAAACAGAAATAATAAACCAGCACCAAGAAAATAATAAAATCATGAACCAGTGAGAAAACCAAACCACTACAAAACAACCAGCAAAAATAGTCCCAAAAACCATAAAACAGCGAGCAAAAATAGTGACCACAAAATCGTAAAATAGCCAGCAAAAACACTGACCAAAAAACCATAAAACAGCCAGCAAAAAACAGTGACCAAAACCGTAAAAAAACCAACAAAAAAATGACCAAAATCGCAAAAACAAACATCAAAACAGCAGCCAAAACAACCAAAAAAATAGCAGCTAAAAAAATAGTGAAAATCGTGGACTGAAACAACAGCAAACCGCAAACAGAAATAGCAAATCGTAAACAGAAACAGCAAACAGCAAATAGCAAACAGCAAGTAAAAATCAGCAAAACAGCAAGTGAAACAGTGAACCAGAAGCAACAAACAGTGAACCAGCTTCAATCCTTCCGGCGACGGCCTAACGCACTTCCGACAAAGCAACTTAAAAGGTAAGACCTTAGGGCACCCTTTACCATATTTATTTTATAGTTCCAGACGCTGCATGTCTGGCGGGATGTGAAATACGTTCAGCCGGGTATGCGAAGTCCTACATCAAAGACGGCCAAATTTCTGGTCACATTCTTTTCTTTCTTCGGTATTTTGTTATTTATTTATGTTTATTTATTTATTCACTTTCATCATTATTTTATTATTTCGTATTTATTTTATTATTTCGCCCTTTTTTTATGACCGTTTACATTACATTGATGGTTATGTGTGTTATTATCCCTTGTGGTATATCGGATGGAAACCCAGACGTAAATTTCGTAGCTGAATCCGAATGGACGGTAGTACGGTCTGTACTTGGGATACAACTCCACGTACCACTCGGGAAATACTCATTTATGCATGATTAACCCCCCATTTGTTTACTATTTATTTATTGACGCTTTATTTGCTTTTGATTATTATGATTCTTGTTATTGTACCTTGTACTTCTTAATTTAATTTGCTTTTATTTATATTAATGTTTATGGGTGTGCAAATTTGTGTGTATATTTGAATTATCTTGCATGAACTGAATAAGACTTGGCAATACCATTGTGTGAACCTGTCCATTATACTGGCATAAGTAAGGGACCATTCTGAACCCAACGGTTTGAGGTCTTCCCTTGCGAGGGGTGAGTGCGGCCTTAAATATTTTCCCAGTTCACACTGGGTGGCGACTCCTTTATTCTCCGGTTTAGTCCCCTGTGGGCTACTCCGTACTCTCTACGGGCTGCGAGCCCAATAGTATCATGGTCGCCGAGCATCATAGGCATAGCGGTAAACCCCGCTTCGCTCCTACAGATGGCGACTCCACTGGGGATAGAGAATCGGCCCGAAACAATGTCTTGTAGTGTCCGTGGCTTTGGCTTTGGTTACCCAAGTCTCATATATTTTACATACCCTTTTTACCCCGATGGCGTCATGTATCATGAAGTCGTTTTCACTCAAGGCGGCGGATCGTTATGTGATGACCATCACTCGTTGGCACGTACCCTAGGGTATAAAAAAGGCGCGCTCACTTGGTCGCTCGAACCCTTGAGTGGGGAGACCTAGTTGTGAGAAACCCTTCGCCAGCGGGAGCCTTTATCCATACCCTTATAAGCCCACATATGAACCATAGTTATATGTCTTATAGAAGATACCCTTGTGCTTGTGTTTGGGACCATTATCATTTGGATCCATTTGGGCCTCTCGTCATAGGATACGAACTTGTTGGACCACTTAAACTGGGACGAGTTTGTACCTTATGATGATTGGGCCAAAAGTTTTCAAAATGACTTTGGGCCCCCTATCATTTGAAGTTGTTTAGGCACCTTATCGTAAAAGTGTAAACTTGTTGGGCCTTTTCAACTAGGACAAGTTTGCACCTAGCGATAATCTGATTGAAAGCTTTAAAATGATAACGGGCTAACTTGTATGAAAACCTTGATGGGCTTAGAAGGTCTAAACATGATCCGAATATGCCAAATGCATGAGTCCGATATCTGCACTGGCTTTCATCCAGGAAGGGTACACCTTGTTATGGCATATTTGTATACTTTTGGATATCTCCAAGTCCATCCCCACCGCAACCACGATTACCGGGGGCCCAATTCGTCGTTTCTAGACAATGGCACGATCCCCATAATAGGCTTAGTCAATTTTGTAAATGGGCGGTATTTGTCTTTTACCGATGGAAAAGGACTGAGGTAGCCAAGGTTCACCCCTGTAGCGTAGGAGAGAATGATTTTGTGCACCCACATTGGTGCATAAAATGAGCCATACCTAGGGCAGAAATGGACTTACCACGAGTATGGGAGGAATAAGGTCGGAAGGATATATGTTGTTTTGATAACCACATGCATCTCATGCATCTCATACATACACGCATCATGTTAACCCCTTTGTCTTGAAAGCCATCATAGATATCTGTTGGGTTAGAGAAGAATGAAGACTTGTCAAAAAGAGGTTAGCAAACATTGATGTGTCAGGCAGTGAAGATTCCCGCAGGGATCAATTGGAGTCCAACATCATCAAAATTACTGAGCAACTGCAAACTTTGACCAACGCTATGGCCAATCTGAAAGTACCATGCACCGTAGGAACGGAAAATAATGAGGATGGAAGGCGTGAGGAGCCCACGAATAGAGCGAGCGAAGAAATCCCTGTTATTGATGATGACATGGCTGAATATGACGCAGGAAGGATAGCCGGGTCTCAGGCAGAGTTACAGAAACTCAGAGAACAAGTAGAATCAATTACCCGCAAGATGAAGGGAAAACATTAAGATCTATTAGACTATGATGCGATGACTTTCGAAGAACAGCTACCTCCCCAGTTTAAGATGCCTGACAGGGCCAAGTTCAATGGAAACGAAGATTCTAGGGTCCATCTCCGACAATATGTTTCAATGATGAGTTCAGTGGGTTTGTCGAAGCGTCGGGTGCAGAAGATGTTCGGAA
Organism: Zanthoxylum bungeanum; assembly: GCA_019454045.1. Taxonomy (NCBI): domain Eukaryota; kingdom Viridiplantae; phylum Streptophyta; class Magnoliopsida; order Sapindales; family Rutaceae; genus Zanthoxylum; species Zanthoxylum bungeanum. The sequence goes on along the minus strand of SKCR01027075.1, from coordinate 6,237 downwards.
TGTCACTGGAAGGGGCGCTCGTAGCATGGTATCATGCCCTGGGGAAAAATATCAGGGATGACTGGAGAGCATTAGCGGAGGTCTTCTTGAACCAATATGTCACGGACTTTGAGATAGACTTGTCGCTCTGTGACCTAGAAAACACCAAACATAAGCTAGAGGAGAACTTCAAAGATTATGTGAATCGCTGGAGAAGCCAGCTCTTTAAGGTGCATACAAGGCCCTCAGAGAATGACCATATTAAGATGATCATTAAGGGCACCAAACCCTCCATTTATAACAAGCTGAGAAGGATGACCTCCACGATTAACAACTTTCGACAGTTAAGAGAAACTGTAATGGGTATCGAGAAAGAAGAAGGCGAGAACAGAAAGTTTTACGGCCGGAATAGAAAGACTATTGGAAGGCCTTCAATGACCAAGCCCGCTCCTTCTAAGGTCGCCGCTATAAGAAACAAGCAATTCTCCAATTTTGGTATACCTTTGTCAAAGGTGTTTGAAGAGCTGAAGAGGTAAGGACTCATAAATCCCTTAGAACCTAAACCACTTCCAAACCCTATGCCACACTACCTCGACCTAAACCTATATTGTTATCTCCATCAGCAAAAAGGCCACGAAACTGACAAATGCACCCGACTTAGGCATGAGATCTAAAACCTCATTGACACCCATAAGATACCTGACCCATAAAAAGAACAGCCCAACACACACAGAAACCTTCTACCCACCTACATGATCAACTTCGGCCTACCCGAAAGCTTTATCCTCCAAACTCTCAACCACCAAGCTTCCTGCATGGGGATGTGGGACAGCAGTAGTGAAGATGAAACAAAGTATAGGAGAGATTTCTGGGAAAACTTCTCGAGCAGTGACAAAGAGGAGGTTGCAAAAGAGGAAAATAGATGGGAAGAAGAACTACTGCAGTTGGGGAATCTGACGCTCGAAGAAAGCAAGAAGATGGAAGAAGACGAGACTGCAAATTAGGAAGATGTTTATTTTCCTGACTTATTTAATTGTAATCCTGTATTTATTAATCATAAAGACATTGATTTTGCTTACTTGTTCGAGTCTTTTCCTTTTAGTCTGCATCATAACACGCATGACATGGGCATATTTGACATTAACTCAACAAAGACAAATGCATTTAATCTTGGTACATGTGAAAACCCCAAGGAAATTTCAATTGCAAGTGAGGCTACCTTTGATGAGCGAAAAGAATTAGAGAGAATATTAATAAAATATGCAAAAGTATTCGCCTGGTCCTATGAAGACATGCCAGGAGTAGACAAGGGTATTGCCCAGCACATGACAGAAACTTATCTGAACATGAGACCAGTAAAACATAAGCTTTGAAGAATGAGGCCAGAATGGGCCGAAAAGGTTAGGGATAGAAGTGGATCCTGAAAAGATCAAGGCAATCACCGAGATTCCCACACAAAAGACATAAAAGGAAGTTAGAGCTTTTCTCGGGAAAATCCAGTATATCAGTCGATTCATCGCCAAGCTAACATCAGTATGTGAGCCCATCTTCAAGCGATTGAGGAAAGACCAGCATGTGGAGTGGAATAGTTAATGTCAAGAAGCTTTTGACAAAATCAAAGAATGCTTGGATAAACCGCCTGTCTTGAGACCCCCAAGGCCGGGCAAACCCTTGGTGTTGTGTTCGGCCATAGAATCCGAAGCGCTGGGGACGATGATGGTACAGGTAGATAGGACAGGGGTGGAACATGCAGTCTACTACCTCAGTAAGAAAATGCTTTTGCATGAAGCCCGCTATCAAGAGGCGAAAAAAAATTTTGTTTGGCAGTGATGTAGGTTAGATGGCTAAGTCCATAGCCAGTAACATAATATGTCGATACGGAATGCCACATCACATAGTGACGGACAATAGAGTCCAATTTCAGAGGTACGGGATGTAGGCAGTGTATCAGTGGAAATAGAAATACAATCAATGCGGGTACTAGCATGTTGGACAATTATGACCCATAGCATCACTATTTGTAACAGACTTGGTGTTTTTGTACAAATTAACTATGTGACAAAGGAAATTGCTATTTTATCATTTTGTAATTAGATTACTTGGATATATAAATGATAAAAGTTCATATGATTAGTACCGGATTAATAAGATATGAGACAGTATTGATCCACGAACGGTTTAATCATTAAATATCCCTAATCGTAGTATTATCGAGACTAGACATCGATAATGCGGAATAGACTAGTATTACACTTGTGCGCGTTATGGAAGCTTAACGGCATAGTTCTCATATATTTAAGTATTGGATACTTATGCAAGTGTGATAAGAGGTTCTGTTAGCTGTTGGACCGGGAACAGCTTCGCTCTGGATAGACCCATCGGAGTTCCATTGGTATTATGACTATGTGTCTATGGGAATCCGAATAAGGGTATGTGTATGTGGTCTTAACATGAGACTTGCATCACTAATACTTGCGACAATCAGTATACTTTGGTTTTGGTCGTCCGGAGCTTTAACAGGTTCTGTGTACGCCTCTTCTGGGTTTACTGAGAATCGTAGTGTATTGGGTATGATGTCAAGATGGGAGTATCACTTCAGTCATATGGAGATGATGATCACGCAGGATATGGTACGGGTACTCTAATATGCTACAGCTATCGGGATAATATGACTAGGTCATGATTATCCAATTAAAGAGACTAGTTACGTGGGATCCAATATATACTTCGTACGGGGCAGACACAATTCCAGCCCTAGACCTAGCATGTGACATCCGATACTGGATCATATTACGTAATACTTTATATACTACGCCTGATACATATTATATATTCTTCGTTGAATATTTCTGGAGAATTGGGTAGGCACGGTGCTTTGCTAGAACCAACCATTTCTTGTAAATTGGTAAGAACGTAGTATGGGGTACGCACGTGTTCGGATAGTCCGATGACCGTATTTACTGCCAACATATCCAGGGATCACTTGGGTCGCTTCCCAAAGATTCACCGATGATATTTGACTCGAACAAAATTAATCTGGGATTAATTATGAGAGAGAAAATTAATCTGGGATTAATTGCGGCAAGAATTTATCTAGGATAAAATTCGTCTAGAATAGAGAACGTGAATAATTTGGAATTAATCGATTTAATAATATATTGGATATATTAATTGAAATTGGATTTCAATGCAGAATTAAAATTGGATTTTAATTCGGGCGAATGAATTAATTTGGAATTAATTCGTAAGCGACTTTCGTAATAATTTTGCTAGGCATTATTATTTAATTAAATTTGATTTAATTACGTCGCAACGGAAAATTCGTTTAATCGGATTAAACGAACCCGAGCCCAAAGTGTTTTGTGTAAGCCAACTTAAATTTGGAATTTAATTGGGTGGGACCCACAACTTACATCAACTTTTTGACAAGTGATGGAAGTAGTTGGCTTGTATTTAATTCTTCTTTTTCCAACACAACCACCAACTTTTTTAAAGTTAAATCAACACACTTTTGGAAAGTGGACTATTCACTCTCTCCCTCATTTCCTCTCATGGCTGAATTTCTCTCTTTGGAATAGACAAATATTACTTCATTTTTGCTCAAGCTAGCACTTAAAGGAGTCATTTTAAGGTGATAGGGAAACTCACCCCAAGTGTTGGAAACACTCAACAAAGCTTGGAGCTTCTACATCCAATGAGATGTTTTTGAAAATTCTCATCCGATCAATGTGAGTTATTCCGTAAACTTCTTTGATTTATTCACACAATAATCATGTTTAGGATCCTTGGGACGTGTTGGACACACTAACATAGCAGAGGCAAGATTGCCTGAGCTGGAATGGGCCTCGCAGAGGTTCGAACAGCTAGCATTACTGGATGAGAAAAGGATAAAGGCCTTGTACCACATGCAGCTATACCAGAAAAGGTTGGCAAGGGCGTTCAACAAGAAAGTGCGTCCCACCAAGATCAGAGAAAGGGATCTAGTGCTCAAGCAGTCGAAGTCACTGATAATGGACCCGAGGGGAAAGTTTATGCCCAATCGGGAAGGGCCCTACCTAGTCAAGAAGGTGATGAGTAATGGGGTAGTGAGACTGTCAAATTTGGAAGGGAATGGGTTCACCGAGCCCATCAACGTGAAAAGGCTGAAGCAATACTTTGCATAAAAAAAAAAGCTCATTGGGTTGAAAATCCGCAAAGGACATCCCATGCAGAATATAGAGCATGAGTGAACAAAAAAATTGGCTGATTGTAAAATCTGTGAGGAACAGTTAGCGACAGAGGTACCCTTGCAATGCAGTTTATTTCCTACACATGTACTAAGAAGTAATGCAAATGCCTTTATTGAAACAAATGTTCAAGATGTTCATAGATTGCATAAATCCCAGCGAACCGGGAAAGATTATAGTCAAGTAATTATAAATCACATCTTTTTTTCTTAGATAGTGGACCACGATCAAGAGATCTAGGAGAAGAACTCTGAGAATGAAGAAAAATATAGCAGCCTCAGGAATAAGGACGAAGAACTCCAAGAATGGAGAGGAACTCCAAGAACAGAGAACAACCTCGGGAATGAGGACGAGCAAAGAGCCTCGAGAATGAGGACTAAAAAAAGAAAAAAAAAAGAAAGAAAATTTTTAGCTCGCTGAGTTGAAAACCTGAAAATGCGACTCAGGCAAGATAGAGTGGTCCGCTAAGTTGAAAATCTGAAAGGACAGCTTAGGCAAAAGATAGAAAGGACCTGCAACTCAATGGACGAAGCACAAGGCAGTATCTTTTCCGCATCCTCAGGACAACAAAGGAAAGCTTTGGGAATCAGAAGACATGATTTTCAGTATCCGAGAAGGGTAGTAAGAGAAAAATGCAAGCCGAGAATGGCAGCAAACTCCTCAGGGAGAGGACATATTTCGAAATCGGAAGACATGATCCCAAAAGGATGAGGCCTCTTTCAAAAAGGCGTAATCCACATTGACCCGGTGCAGGTAGCGAAGAGCAGAAAGTTGAGCCAGGTCTGAGGATGACCGGTTTACCACCCCGCGAATAAGGGACACAATGAGATCTTGAGCCGTGAGACCAAAGAGAATTGAGGAATCACCGGAGGAGATTTGGCAGAAGGAAACTGTCAGCAGGCCAAGGGGGTGCCCAAGGGCCCAAAAGGATTCCTAAATAGGTGAAGAAAACCATCGAACACAAGGAATGCCTAACCGAATATGACATCAAATAAGACAAAGAAAACCCATCGGAATAGGGAATGCATCCATGCATACACGTCCCATACACACAATTTTTGTTTTGTGTTCGCAGGAAAAAGAAAAGCGGCGAAGACGAGCAACTCCTCGGGAATAAGGACGAGCATGGCGGGAATGGCATTCCGGGAATGGAGAACAACCTCAGGAATGAGGACGAGCAACTCCTCAGGAATGAGGATGAGCAAAGCGGGAATGACACTCCGGGAATGGAGAACAACCTCGGGAATGAGGATGAGCAACTCCTCGGGAATGAGGACGAGCAAGCAGGGAATGGCACTCCGGGAATGGAGATCAACCTCGGGAATGAGGAGGGCAACTCCTCGAAATGAGGATAAAAAGCCGGGAATGCACTCCAGGAATTGAGAACAACCTCGGGAATGAGGACGAGCAACTCCTCAGGAATGAGGATGAGCAAGCCAGGAATGGCACTCCGGGAATGGAGAATAACCTTGGGAATGAGGATGAATCAGGGGTCGAAGTGCCTCACCACCATTATCAGCACGGTTCGGGAATGAAGCCCAGGGGTCGAAGCACCTCGCCGTCAGTTCGGGAATAAATCCCAAATATCGAAGCATCTCACACCCAGGATGGTTTGGGGATGATGCCCAGAGGTCAAAGCACCTCGCCATCAACTCAACTCAGTTTGGGAATGAATCCCAGAGATCGAATCATATCACACTAGGAACGGTTCGGGAATGAACCATCTCACACTTGGAATGGATTCAGGAATGAATCCCAATATCGAAGCATCTCACACTAGAAACGGTTCGGGAATGAACCATCTCACACCTAGCCCGGTTTGGGAATGAAGCCTAGGGGTTGAAGCACCTCGCCATCAGTTCGGGAATAAATCCCAGAGATTGAAGCATCTCACACTAGGAATGGTTCGGGAATGAACCATCTCACACTTGGAATGGATTCGGGAATGAATCCCAGAGATCGAATCATCTCACACTAGGAACGGTTCGGGAATGAACCATCTCACACTTGGAATGGATTCGGGAATGAATCC
>SKCR01027074.1:0-44074 GCA_019454045.1 Zanthoxylum bungeanum | reverse complement strand
ACACCCGACGAACGCATAAGAAAAATCCATGTATTGTGTATTTTCGTTCGAACGTGGTGACGAACATCACTCGAACACAAGTTCTCTGGAAATGTATGTTCAAACATGTTATCAAACGCTACTCGAACGTAAGCTCTCTGGAAAAGTTCGTTCCAACGCGATATCAATGTAATATCCCGAAGATTTTTCGGAACCCACCTGGAAGATTTATGAATTGAAATTTAGAATTTGGAACTGAATGATATTCGAAAATAAGACCTTATGTGTTGAAAAATATGTGAGAATATTTTTAAGTGAATTTTCTTCGCATTGGAAAACACGTGGGTTCGATAACTGGCTATTCGATTTTTATTTTTATCGTTATACGCGTAAAAATTTCTTATCTCGAATATAAAGATAGCAAACGAACTCCGATTGAGCTGATTCTTGAACCATTAGACTCATTTTTCTGAGACGAATAACTTTCGTGTTGAATATTTTTTGAAATTTATATAAGAAGGGCTTCAAATATGTGAATTTCTTAGAAAACCCCATGATAGAGACCTAACTGCAGTTTTCGGGGGTCAGATTGTAATTTTCTGAAACTTTTCTATAAATACCTTGTAGTTTCTTGAAATCACAATAATGGCAAAATAACTCAAAATCCCCTACTCGACCCTTTATGCCCATTTCACGTTTTGGGATCCCTTGCTCACGCCAGCGGCCCACCGGCGCGACCGGCCAGAGGGGTGCGCCAGCCACCCCTCACGTGGTGGCCGACGGCAGCCCCCAGGTCGTCGGTAAATGGCGATAAGGAGAGTAAAATGCACGGGCTTTAGTATCCCGATCTCGGCATGTCAATTCATTTCACAGTCCGAGCCACTCGTCAAATCGAAGCTCTCAGAGAATACTAGAAGATGACAGTGATGATTTTTCCAATCCTTACTCGGTTTCACGCGAAACGAGGGAGGAAGATTCAGATAAATAGTGACCCACTATGAACAGTAGCTCTGATCAAAATTTCATCAATTCCAACACGTTTGTATGATCGTTTAGAGTTCGAATATGCCCTCGAAATCTCGGTAAGACCTCACGGTAAAAAGTCAATAATTTCAAGTTTTTCGTTGAATATTCGGATGTATCCAGTAGCTTCGTAGAGTAGCGTAATGATATAAATTGAATTGATTGAGTATTAGGATATTGAATATGTGCAATTGGTAGAATCCGAGGGAAAACGAAACGAGTCTGATCGATCCGATAGAATATGTAAGTTTCCAATAAAAGTGGATTTCCCGTGTATTAATATGTTTTGATCGTAATGATGGAAATGAGTCATATATGATGATATAATAGTGTTTAGATAAATTCGGGTAGGTTCGGAGGGTTCGAGACTCTTCCGTAGCGTTTGCAGAAACTTTTCAGAAGATTTTCTAAAAACACATAAATCGAGGATTTAAGTGAACTAGTGGTTTGGAATGATATTTTAAGAGTAATAAAACTGAAAAATATTGAAATCGCACTTGATTTGGTTGTCCTGGAAAGATCCGTAATTTTATCGTAGTTAAGTCAAGAATACTGTAAATCGAGATTCTGACGACTTTTCGCCATTTGTCTTGACATATGTGATTAGGACCTGGAGTGCTCGCGAAGCCAGGTAAGTAACCCATGCGATACGTTCTCAAATCATTCTTTTCGTGCTTTATATATATGTGTGTGTGTGTGTAGATAATTGAATGGTTTAGGATAGTTAAAGATGGGTTTGAGAAATGACTTTGAGGTCGGGTATAGTTGAGTTAGTCGACCATCATAGGTATAGTTTTTCATTATTGCTATTATATGAAGTGAGTAGTTTGATGTTTACAATGTTTGTATGTATGTATTGATGTGTCTTGAAGTGGAATGTTCAAAGATAATACTATGATATGTATTTTGAAAAGATTGAAGAGTTTAATGGCTACATGTATGTATTGATGCATATAACTGCATGGACTCGTAATGGTATGTGTATGTATGGATATATGTAAGAGTATGAACATGTATCGATATGAACACATGTATATAAATGAATATGGAAAGGTATAAGTATATGAACATGTATTCGTATGCATAGAATGTTAAGACATGAAGATTGATAAAGGTTATGGTACTTGAATTCGAAGTAATACGTATATTTATATGTTTGAAACATGTGTCTGTATGTGAGTATTTGAATGATGTATTAAAGTGTTTGTTATGGATGTGATTGTGTATGAGAAGTCATGCGATGAGTTTGGTGTGCCGTGATATGTATGCATGAATATAGGTTTAATTGGTTGATGATTCTGTGGTATAGTAGTCGAGTTGGTTAGGAATCCGTTCGGACAAAATTCATCTTATATATATTTTTAAATAAGTAATGAGTCTCGTACGAGTATTGTATGTGTAAGCCAGCCATATGTATGTATTGTTTGATTATGTACCTTGTGATAAATTGGTTGTTATATGTGCTTCGTGGTTGGTTGCACGATGATTGTGTGTGTGATTGTGTCTATGTACGCGTATGATAGAACTCGTAGATTATATGGATAATGAACGCTTATGTGAAATGAATGAATGAATGAATTTGAAAACTAATGTGAGCATTAGATGTTATAAAATGCATTTGTTAAGTTGTAATGGTATGTATGTATATGTATAAGAACTTTGTAATTATTTCTTGCATGTATATAAGAGAGGTGTGCTACGGTATGTGTAAATGCATATGAATCTTAAATGGTAAGCCATTGTAAGGTTGTTGTAATTAAAGAAAGATAATGGAGGTTTGTTTTGGTATTGAGGAAAGTTTATTTAACATACCGATTTGATGATATTTCAAAGTTAGATAATTGTGATAAAAGTATAGATGTATGGCTTCATGTTTCACGTGATTACAGTGGATTTGATATTAAACAATATATTCTATGGTATTTGAGTTTTGCTTTGTATGCTTTGGATTTTAGCTATAAGATTAACACATATGTTGATATGTAAATGTGAAAATTTGACATGAGTTAAGAATAAAGGATGATAACAAGTTAATAAATTTGAATTTGTAACAATTTAGTAAATCTGATAAAATGTTGATATGTTTGATTTGTTTGTTTTTCATAAATGTTTGACTTATTTGTTGTAATACTAGCATGGTTACTTACTGAGTTTTTAAAACTCACACCAAACCAGTTTGCTAGTTTTGCAGGTTGACTTCTAAATGGGTCAACCACTTCAGCTTTGGAAGTCATGCTCGAGACGTGGATCACCCAAGCGACAGTCACCCTCGCAAGTATCCTGAGAAAATTTATAGAGGTTTAAGAAGTCTAGGATATTTTGATTATTGTCTTGTTAGTCGTGTTGAGCACGTGATTTGTATATATATTAATTAAATGTTTTAATTGATGATGATGTTGTGGGCACTGAGCCCTTGAATGTTGATAGATGATATGGGTATAGAGCCCTTACGTGTTGATTTTGATGTGTTTGTGTAGACCTAAGGTTCATTTTGATATATGATGTTCATTTTAGGTTCGTTTTGGTGCTGGATTGAGATCCAAATTGTCCATTTTTAGAATACATCATGTCGAATTTTCGGTAAATTCAAAAACTTATGGAGATGGGTCAATCATGTCTCCTACCAGTGGCATCTTGCCTCTGACGGGGTGTTACAGTTGTGGTATCAGAGCAAGGTTAGGGTATCGGTGATTGCAGCTACAAGGTATCTGAGTAAGTTTTCTATTACGTATAGATCATATAGTTCTCATGTTTGTAACTTGACTTATGATCATAAATCTTTTCCTTTGGCCTAATAGTTTCTCTGGAAAATTATGCCATTTCATTTTTTTTATAGAAAAAATGAAAAGGACGTGATAAGTTTACACCAAGGAATGCAAACATGACGTCCAATTGAATTGGATGAAAATTTATAAATTGCAGTAAACTTTTCTATAATTTATGAATCATGCAAAAATCAAATTATACAACACAAAAAGGCATATTAAGTTCTTAAGATTGTTAGTAGGATATGTGTTGTACTTCAATCTCAACATGCATAATTCAATTAAATTTATCAAAATCAGAACACAAATCATGAAACTTAGAAAAAAAAAAACCTGGAAAAAGTTGAAGATGATGATGAACACGAAATCCAAGTCGAGATGGCTCTCTGTCCTTAAGAACTTAATAGCCCCACCTCGGTGCTCTACGGATAGTTTTGTGGCTATCGTTCTCCCAGGTTGCTTGGATGGTTCTTGTAGTGTAACATCCCGCCTAAGCCAGGATGTTACCAGCAGGAGATAGGAAAACCCATCTCCATAAGCCTCTGATTCTGACGAAATTTCGACATGACCTATGCTAAAAATCATGAAACATGGACCAAAGTCCAGCACCTCAAGACAACCTGTTATGCAATTCAAAACATATGCAACCATCATCTTGGCCTCGGGCCAGAACTCAATGAACATAATGTAAATCACTTGGCCTCCGGTCAGAACTCAAAATAAAACTATACTATTACATAACCTTTACATATATGATACAAATTCATATACAACGCAATGAGTCGTGAGGACCCATAACTTGACCCGGGACTCAATGACTCTTTTGCCTGCAATTGGGGCGATCCATTGTCTTCAAAGTCTTCAATGAAGTCTTGTTGTCTTAGTATGACTGTTACTGACCTGCAAAACTAACAAACTGTTGTGGTGTGAGTCATAAGACTCAGTAAGTAATTATGTTCATACCTTGAGCTTCAAACACACACAAAATCTGAGTCTTGATTCTGAATTAACTTGAGTTAATTGTCTGCTCTCTAACCATTTTAACAAACATGCAACATTATTAAAGATTCCTTTTAATCTGATCATACATACTTTAAATCCTGATTGCTATTTATATTTTCTTACATCTATAATATACACATCAAGTCTCTATATCCCTAACTATTAAATCAAATTCCATCACGTTTCTGCTGCGCTACTCTGTTATCTCTCTACTTTCTTATACATTCTTTACTAATTTAGTTCAGGCACAATTATATTTCTTTCTTTCTTTTACTTCCTTGAAATATCATCAAATCGAAATATAAAAATATTCTTTCTTTCTAACATTCATCATGAATCATGTATACATGTATATGTAATCATATTATCATGCACTAGTATTTACCAAAGATTCTTCATATGTAAACATACAACTCATACAAACATCAATCATATATACATATAAATGTAATAATGCTATCATGCATTAATATCAGATATATGCATCTCAAATGATTACTAAACTGTATGATTTATATGCATAACTTGTAAACTACTTTCTACTTTAACATGTCATACCATTTAGAAAATACTTCCAGAAAACCTTTTATAAAAAACTGTTTTCTGAAACTCTGTTTGAAAGTCTCTTAATAAACAAAAATTATCTTTTTCTGAACATGCTTTAATCTCTGGTTTCTGGAAACTGTTTCTAAAATTTGTTTTCTGAAAACTGTTTACTAAAATCTGACTTTTGAAAACTATGTATTGATGATATGAAAACTGTGTACTGAAAAATCTGAAAAATGCTTTACGTCCAGGAAAACAACTCAACTGGACGTGTCAGGGAACAACTCAACCGGGTCTCTGAAAACTAGTGGTACTCTATGCCTAGGAAAACGACTCAACTGGGCATCTCTGAATCTGGTGGTGCCCTACGCCCAGAAAAACGACTCAACTTGACGTAGAGCTATATGTCCAGGAAAACGACTCAACTGGACATAGCCACCACTATAACTGGGGGTGCGGATCGATGCTACCACCTAAGCTCTGAACTAGAGTCCAGGTACACGAACCTAAGCCGTCATCCTGACTCTACATGTGCACATGCCCTCTGTATCCGTCAATTCCAACTGAATCTCAAGTTACATATTGGGGTGAGTTTTTCCCTCATGCCCCAACTGTACGAAACATTTTCTGAAATACATTTCTTTCAAAAGCATCTGAAACTTTTCTTTAAAACACTTTAAATTACGAAAACATTCTTAACTTTAGCTCAACTTCTGAAAATCTTAACACACACATATGCATATATTATTGACATTTACTTCATAAACTATATATTATTGGCATCTTCCATTCAAATTTCAGGTTAGATCCTTATAAGGTTGGGTCAAAGAGATGTGTTTGACTAGAATAGAAGTTTTGACAGTTGAAAATTCCAAAGTGTGGATCAGAAATTCAGAGATTGATGAGAATGTAAAATTAAATTATAAATTATGTTTAATGAGTACTTGTTATTGATTGTGTTATACACATTGACTATTGATTTGCTTATTTCATGTTTTTGTCTTTGTGAGTATTTATGATCAAATTTTATAGATTGTGGAGAAAAAAAATGAATATAACATTCTGAGGATAAAAGTAACCATCGATAAGAAGAAACATATTGTACTAGTTGGAAAATCATACCCACAAATACATAATTATGATTCTTTGTCATTGAAGGTTGGACAAAAATTTATGCGTATGATAGAATCACAGTTCGATGAATCCCTGAATTTTGCTAGCTATATAATCCACAATGATAAGAAAACATATTTCGTTGATGAGAGAGCTATTTCATCTGAGGGAACAGTGGTAGTCATACCGATGAAAATCATACTGATGAATTGATCTAACATTTTCAAATTATTTTTAAATTACCTGTTTGGTTATAAAAACATTGAAAACATATGCTAGATTTATATATTTTTACAAATTTAACAATCCATATTCATCCAGACAATTTTTTTACACTAATGATCTCAAAAGATATTCTCTCCAAAAGAAAAATAAAATGAAATATAATTTTAAATTTTTTTTAGATAAAAAAGAAAGCGTAAAAAGAAAATGGTATAGCAGCCAATAAACCCTCAAGATTTTTATGTTCTTTATGCTATATATCTTCACTAAACCCACATTTCTACGTCCTCTCCCTCACGGTTGCCAACATAGAAGCCATTCGACCTTCTTTTAGCTATATAACTTCACAAACCGACATTTCTACTCCCTCAGCTCACCCCTCACGGTTTACTCAACATTGAAGCCACTGCCGAAAACAACAACAAAAAACATGAGATCCTAGTTTGTTTCCAAAATGGAGCTGTCCCCATTGATAAAGATTTATAGGTTAAGTGTTAGTAGTAAAATTAGTATAAAAAGTATGAGTATTCTTAATCCTAATTCTGTAGGTGCTAATAGTTCAAAAACTTTTTGCTACATGTGCAAGGATAATTTTATCTTAAAGCGTTTCACCACTCGAAGAATGTTTGGTTTTCTTGGTAATTTGGGTTTCACTGTCCCTAAATCAGTGTCTACGGTGTCATTTAAACATATTTATGACATTAGTATTGGATGGGTGTTAGATAATAAATGGGTTATATCTAAGATTTTGTTTCTGGTGTTGACTTTGTCTGTTGGGATTCATTTTTTAATTTTTTTACATGCATTCTTGTATCCCGGAGAGAAATATGAGGACAAATGGTTAACGCTGGCGTAATATATGGAAATCGAATATTTGTAAGTGATTTTGAATTTATATAATGTTGTTAGATTTGTTAACATATGTTGTTTTTTTAACAATTTAATGATTTGAGTTGCAGGGCATGTCTACTGCTCAAACCTGACATGGCAGCTGCTTCTGAGAGATTGCTTATCATATTCATTTGTGTGTTTGCAGTTGTCTGTATCTGGTTTTTACACAGATTAAAAACATAAAATTTTTCCATATTCCTAGGATTAGTTGTAGTTCCCACACTACTAGTTGCCAAGATTAGAGGTTTAACTATGGATTCCCTATTAGTTACTGTCGCTGGTGGTAAGTATCATATTTATGTTGTATTAAAACTATATCATTTTTGGAACACTTGTATTAAAACTGAAACTATATTGTTTGTAGGTGCTTTGCTTGCAGTTATTGCCAAAAGTTTCTTTAATAATGTTTTAAGCGGGATATGTCTGAAGTTCTTACATTTGTTCAACAGAAAGATGGTTATGTTAAAGTATGAGCATCAAAGTTTTTTTAACATTTGCTTCATAAACTATATATTATTGACATATTCCATTCAAATTTCAGTTGGATCCTTAGAAGGTTGGGTCAAAAAGATGGGTTTGACCAGAATAGAGGTTTTGACAGTTGAAAATTCTAAAGTGTGAATCAGAAATTCAGTGATTGATAAGAAAGTAAAATTAAATTATAAATTATGTTTAATGAGTATTGTTATTGATTGTGTTATACAAATTGACTATTAATTTGCTTATTTCATGTTTTTGTCTTTGTGAGTATTTATGATCAAATTTTATAGATTGTGGAGAAAAATGAGGAATATAGCATTCTGAGGATAAAAGTATCCATCGATAAGAAGAAGCATATTGTACTAGTTGGAAAATCATACCCACAAATACATGATTCTGATTCTTTGGCATTAAAGGTTGGACAAAAATTTATGCGTATGATAGAATCACAGTTCGATGAATCCCTGGATTATGCTAGCTATATAATCCACAATGATAAGAAAACCTATTTCGTTGAAGAGAGAGCTATTTCATCCGAGGCAACAGTGGTAGTCATACCGATGAAAATCATACTGATGAATTGATCTAACCTTTTCAAATTGTTTTTAAATTATCTGTTTGGTTATAAAAACATTGAAAACATATGCTAGATTTATATATTTTTACAAATTTAACCTTCCATATTCATCCAGACAATTTTTTTACACTTATGATCTCAAAAGATATTCTCTCCAAAAGAAAAATAAAATGAAATATAATTTTAATTTTAATTTTTTTTTAGATAAAAAAGAAAGCGTAAAAAAAAATGGTAAAGCAGTCAATAAACCTTCAAGATTTTTATGTTCATTCAGCTATATATTTTCCCTAAACCCATATTTCTACGTCCTCACCCTCACGGTTTGCTCAACATTGAAGCCATTCGACCTTCTTTTAGCTATATAACTTCACTAAACCCACATTTCTACTCCATTAGCTTATCTCTCACGGTTTGCTCAATATTGAAGCCATTGTCGAAAAAACAACACAGAAAGCATGAGTTCCCAGTTTGTTTCCAAAATGGAGCTCTCCTCATTGGTAAAGATTCATAGGTTAAGTGTTATAGTTTAAAATTAGTATAAAAAGTATAAGTATTTTTAATCCTAATTGTGTAGATGCTACTAGTTCAAAAACTTTTTGCTACATGCGCAAGAATAATTTTGGCTTAAGGTGTTTCACCACTTGAAGAATGTTTGGCATTCTTGGTAATGTGGGTTTCACTGTCCCTTAATCAGTGTCAACGGTGTCATTTAAACATATTATGACTTTAGTATTGGATGTGTGTTAGATAATAAATGGGTTATGTCTATGATTTTATTTCTGGTGTTGACTTTGTCTGTTGTGATTCCTTTTTTAAATTTTTTACATGCATTCTTGTATCCCGAAGAGAAATATGAAGACAAATGGTTAAAGGCTGTTGAAGAGTCAGGATTAACGCTGGCATAATACATGGCAATCAAATATTTGTACGTGATTTTGAATTTATATAATGTAGTTAGATTTGTTAATGTATGTTGTTTTTTTAACAATTTAATGATTTGAGTTGCAGGGCATGTATGCTACTCAAACCTGACATGCCAGCCGCTTCTGAGAGATTGCTTATCATATTCATTTGTGTGTTTGCAGTTGTCTGTATTTTGTTTTTACACAGATTAAAAACATAAATTTTTTCCATAATCCTATGATTAGCTGTAGTTCTTACAGTACTAGTTATCAAGATTAGAGGTTTAACTATGGATTCCATATTAGTTATTGTCGCTGGTGGTAAGTATCATCTTTCTTTTGTATTAAAACTATATCATTTTTGGAACACTTGTACTAAAACTGAACTATATTGTTTGTAGGTGTTTTGCTTGCAGTTACTGCCAAAAGTTTATTTAATGATGTTTTAAGCGAGATATGTCTGAAGTTCTTATATTTGTTCAAAGTGAATGATTATGTTAAAGTATGAGCATCAAAAATTTTTTTAACATTTACTTCATAAACTATATATTATTGACATATTCCATTCAAATTTCAGGTTGGGTCAAAGAGATGGGTTTGACCAGAATAGAGGTTTTGACAGTTGAAAATTTCAAAGTGTGGATCAAAATTTCAGAGATTGATGAGAATGTAAAATTAAATTATAAATTATGTTTAATAAGTACTTGTTATTGATTGTGTTATACAAATTGACTATTGATTTGCTTATTTCATTTTTTTTATCTTTGTGAGTATTTTTGATCAATTTTATAGATTGTGGAGAAAAATGAGGAATATTGCATTCTGAGGATAAAAGTAACCATCGATAAGAAGAAGCATATTGTACTAGTTGGAAAATCATACCCACAAATACATGATTCTGATTCTTTGGCATTGAAGGTTGGACAAAAATTTATGCGTATGATAGAATCACAGTTCGATAAATCATTGGATTATGCAAGCCCACATTTATACTCACTCATCTCACCCCTCACGGTTTGCTCAACATTGAAGCCAGTGTCGAAAACAACAAAGAAAGCATGAGATCTCTGTTTGTTTCCAAAATATAGCTCTCCCCATTGGTAAATATTCCTACGTTAAATGTCAGTAGTAAAATTAGTATAAAAAGTATAAGTATTCTAAATCCTAATTTTGTAGGTGCTATTAGTTCAAAAAAATTTTACTACATGCGCAAGAATCATTTTGTCTTAGGGCGGTTTAACCACTCGAAGAATGTTTGGTATTCTTGGTAATGTGGGTTTCACTGTCCCTAAATCAGTGTCTGCGGTGTCATTTAAACATATTTATGACATTAGTATTGGATGTGTGTTAGATAATAAATGTGTTATTTGTTTCTAGTGTTGACTTTGTCTGTTGGGATTCGTTTTTAAAATTTTTTACATGCATTCTTGTATCCCGAAGAGAAATATGAGGACAAATGGTTAAAGGCTGTTGAAGAGCCAGGATTAACGCTGGCGTAATACATGGCAATTGAATATTTGTAAGTGATTTTGAATTTATATAATGTTGTTAGGTTTGTTAATATATGTTGTTTTTTTAACAATTTAATGATTTGAGTTGCAGGGCATGTCTACTGCTCAAACCTGACATGACAGCTGCTTCTGAGAGATTGCTTATCATATTCATTTGTGTGTTTGCAGTTGTCTGTATCTGGTTTTTACACAGATTAAAAACAGAAAATTTT
This sequence comes from Zanthoxylum bungeanum, assembly GCA_019454045.1. Lineage (NCBI taxonomy): Eukaryota > Viridiplantae > Streptophyta > Magnoliopsida > Sapindales > Rutaceae > Zanthoxylum > Zanthoxylum bungeanum. Next base: position 32,851 of record SKCR01027074.1, on the reverse strand, counting down.
TCCATATTCCTAGGATTAGTTGTAGTTCATACACTACTAGTTGCCAAGATTAGAGGTTTAACAATGGATTCCCTATTAGTTACTGTCGCTGGTGGTAAGTATCATATTTATGTTATATTAAAACTATATCATTTTTGGAACACTTGTATTAAAACTGAAACTATATTGTTTGTAGGTGCTTTGCTTGCAATTATTGCCAACAGTTTCTTAATGATGTTTTAAGCGGGATATGTCTGAAGTTCTTACATTTGTTCAAAGTGAGAATTATGTTAAAGTAAGAGCATTAAATTTTTTTTTAACATTTACTTCATAAAATATATATTATTGACATCTTCCATTCAAATTTCAGGTTGGATCCTTAGAATGTTGGGTCAAAGAGATGAGTTTAACCAGAATAGATGTTTTGACAGTTGAAAATTACAAAGTATGAATCAGAAATTCAAAGATTGATGAGAAGGTAAAATTAAATTATAAATTATGTTTAATGAGTACTTGTTATTGATTGTGTTTTACACATTGACTATTGATTTGTTTATTTCATTTTTTTTTTTTATCTTTGTGAGTATTTTGGATCAATTTTATAGATTATGGAGAAAAATGAGGAATATTGCATTCTGATGATAAAAGTAACCATCGATAAGAAGAAGCATATTGTACTAGTTGGAAAATCATACCCACAAATACATGATTCTGATTCTTTGGCATTGAAGGTTGGACAAAAATTTGTGCGTATGATAGAATCACAGTTCGATGAATCTTTGGATTATGCTAGCTATATAATCCACAATGATAAGAAAACCTGTTTCGTTGATGAGAGAACTATTTCATCCGAGGCAACAGTGGTAATCATACCGATGAAAATCATATTGATGAATTTATCTAACATTTTCAAATTATTTTTAAATTACCTGTTTGGTTATAAAAACATTGAAAACATGTGCTAGATTTATATATTTTTACAAATTTAACCCTCTATATTCATCCAGACAACTTTTTTCACTAATGATCTCAAAAGATATTCTATCCAAAAGAAAAAGAAAATGAAATATAATTTTAAATTTTTTTTAGATAAAAAAGAAAGCGTAAAAAGAAAATGGTAAAGAAGCCAATAAACCCTCAAGATTTTTATGTTCTTTTAGCTATATATCTTTACTAAACCCACATTTCTACGTCCTCACCCTCACAGTTTACTCAACATTGAAGCAATTCAACCTTCTTTTAGCTATATAACTTCACTAAACCCACATTTATACTCCCTTATCTCACCCTCACGGTTTGCTCAACATTAAAGCCAGTGTCGGAAACAACATAGAAAGCATGAGATCTCTGTTTGTTTCCAAAATATAGCTCTCCCCATTGGTAAATATTCCTACGTTAAATATCAGTAGTAAAATTAGTATAAAAAGTATAAGTATTCTAAATCCTAATTTTGTAGGTGCTATTAGTTCAAAAAAATTTTACTACATGCGCAAGAATAATTTTGTCTTAGGGCGTTTAACCACTCGAAGAATGTTTGGTATTCTTGGTAATGTGGGTTTCACTGTCCCTAAATCAGTGTCTGCGGTGTCATTTAAACATATTTATGACATTAGTATTGGATGTGTGTTAGATAATAAATGTGTTATTTGTTTCTAGTGTTGACTTTGTCTGTTGGGATTCGTTTTTTAAATTTTTTACATGCATTCTTGTATCCCGAAGAGAAATATGAGGACAAATGGTTAAAGGCTGTTGAAGAGCCAGGATTAACGCTGGCGTAATACATGGCGATCGAATATTTATAAGTGATTTTGAATTTATATAACGTTGTTAGATCTGTTAATATATGTTATTTTTTTAATAATTTAATGATTTGAGTTGCAGGGCATGTCTACTGCTCAAACCTGACATGGCAGCTGCTTCCGAGAGATTGCTTATCATATTCATTTGTGTGTTTGCAGTTGTCTATATCTGGTTTTTACACAGATTAAAAACAGAAATTTTTTCCATATTCCTAGGATTAGTTGTAGTTCCCACACTACTAGTTGCCAAGATTAGAGGTTTAACTATGGATTCCCTATTAGTTACTGTCGCTGGTGGTAAGTATCATTTTTATGTTGTATTAAAACTATATCATTTTTGGAACACTTGTATTAAAACTGAAACTATATTGTTTGTAGGTGTTTTGCTTGCAATTATTGCCAAAAGTTTCTTTAATGATGTTTTAAGCGGGATATGTCTGAAGTTCTTACATTTGTTCAAAGTGGTGATTATGTTAAAGTAAGAGCATCAAAGTTTTTTTTAACATTTACTTCATAAAATATATATTATTGACATCTTTCATTCAAATTTCAGGTTGGATCCTTAGAATGTTGGGTCAAAGAGATGGGTTTGACCAGAATAGAGGTTTTGACAGTTGAAAATTACAAAGTATGGATCAGAAATTCAGAGATTGATGAGAAGGTAAAATTAAATTATAAATTATATTTAATGAGTACTTGTTATTGATTGTGTTATACAAATTGACTATTGATTTGCTTATTTCATTTTTTTTATCTTTGTGAGTATTTTTGATCAATTTTATAGATTGTGGAGAAAAATGAGGAATATTGCATTCTGAGGATAAAAGTAACCATCGATAAGAAGAAGCATATTGTACTAGTTGGAAAATCATACCCACAAATACATGATTATGATTCTTTGGCATTGAAGGTTGGACAAAAATTTGTGCGTATGATAGAATCACAGTTCGATGAATCATTGAATTATGCTAGCTATATAATCCACAATGATAAGAAAACCTATTTCATTGATGAGAGAGCTATTTCATCCGAGGCAACAGTGATAGTCATACTGATGAATTGATCTAACCTATTCAAATTGTTTTTAAATTACATGTTTGGTTATAAAAACATTGAAAACATAATACTAGATTTATATATTTTTACAAATTTAACCCTACATATTCATCCAGACAACTTTTTTACACTAATGATCTCAAAAGAAAAATTCTCTAAAAGAAAAATAAAATGAAATATAATTTTAATTTTAATTTTTTTTAGATAAAAAAGTAAGCGTAAAAAGAAAATGGTAAAGCAGCCAATAAACCCTCAAGATTTTTATGTTCTTTCAGCTATATAACTTCACTAAACCCACATTTATACGTCCTCATTGTCACGACCCCCCTCCCTAGAGCGGGCCCGATCCTAGAAAGAGGATCATGGACTTCTTTAGCTCGAGGATTCTATATGTCAGATCAACCAAGCAGATATGCACAATTAATACATCATAAGTTACAAATACATGAATATACATAATTTTTATGATTTACAACACAAGTCTTAAAATATGCAAATGGCGACTCAAATGTCTGGACCAACCCAAAAAACAATTGTGGCACGTGGATCCAAATCTGGTACTGCTTCTGCTGTGCTCGCGAACTACTTGGAATGTTTGGGGGAAAATGGGAGTGAGTTTAAAGAGCTCAGCAAGTAATGCACTCATACTCTCAACATGACCTCACCAACAAAAAAATAATATATATATATATATATATATATATATATATATATATATATATATATAAAATTGAAAATAAAATTTATTATAATAACAACTCAAGCAAACATCCCTCAACAATACAAATATCCATCAAATATGGTTGCTAATCCGGGTCAAGTATAACAGTAGATTGAAACCAATGTGATAGTTTCTCTCATACCCCAAGGTTTCTAACCATATCAACTCGCAAAATATGTGTGAATGGGTTAAAACCAATGAGAGAGTCCCTCTCATACCCCAAGGTTTTTCACCATATAATCTCGTAAAATATCTCATCATTTCTCATCTCATATCCGACCACTATTATACAAAACCCGACAGCACAATACAACAACATGTATCATCCAATACAATCACATCTCACATCCAATCCATCAATCTCATCTCAACAATCATGAATTCATATTTATCATGCTTTCAAGTAATCAATATTTATATCTCCATAAAAAATATATATATATAATTATAATTATACCAATATATTTATATATGGACTTTCACAACAACCATCAATCAACAAATAATTATGTTAAGGGAATCATCGTGAAGTGTACTTACCTCTATCCATGCAAAAGCTCTTAATATGTTACTGTTCTGACTCCAAAAGACCACGAACGCGCTGGAATCGACGGAATTCTGATCGGAGTTACTGTTCATTATGGGTCACTATTCATCTAAATATTCTTCTCTCAATTTGCATGAAACCAAGCATTTTTCCATAAAACCCTCTTCGAGGGCTTTGATTTGCCAGGTGGCTCGGGCCGTGAAACGAAGCGAAGAGCCGGGATCGAAAAGTTAAATCTTGTGCGTCTCTACTATGTTTCTCGTCGTTTCCGGCGTTTCTGGGGTCGCCGCCGGCCACCGTTGAACGCAGGGTGGCCGGGTGTTGCTCCTCTATCACCGCGATGGCCAGCCGTGGCCGGCTGGGTTACTGGCGCGACCACGCCATCACTGATTAAGTTTTGGGGACGAGAGGCTGTTTTGAGGGGATGAAAATGTTTTGAAAATTTTGTAAATAATGGAAACTTCAAGGTATATATAGAACTGTTTGAAAATTTACGTTTTGACCCCATAAAATTACATTCAGGCCCCTGCCATTGAATTTTCTAGAAATTTCATATTTTTGAAGTCCTTTTGATGCAAATTTCGAAAAGTGTTCAACATGAAAGTTGTTCGTCTCGGAAAAAAAAGTTTGATGGTTCAAAAATCAGCTCAATCGAGATTCGTTTGAAAGTTTTATAACCGAAACAAGAATCTTTTACGCGTAAAATGATAAAATCAGAAATCGCGTAATTGGTTCTCGAAACCACGCGTATTCCAACGCAACCAAACTTCACTTAAAAATATTCCGAACTATCTTCCAACTCATAAAACTCTTATTTTCGATTACCATCCTGTTCCAAATCCTTATCTTTAATTCAGAAACATTCCAACAGTGTTCGGAAAAATTCGGGATATAATTTTATAATTTAATAATAATAAATTAAAATATTAATTAATTAAATTAATAAGTTTCTTATTATGTTTTTATATTGTAATCAGTTTCTTATGTTAATAATTTATTATTTTAATTTTATAATAAAAAATAATTATAGAGATATTTAATTTTATAATTTAATAATAGGGCTCGTACTTTGTGCGAGTGGAGCATATGTATTGATCTTATAAATGTTCTGTATCTTATCGGTTTTACAATCTAATGAGACAATTGATTTATTTACTCTTAATATCTATGTGTCACTCCTTTATCTTTCATTCCTCAAATACTATTTTTAATTAACTATGTAAGAGCTAATTGTTAGAGTCTGCATCGTGAAGTACAATCAATAATAGACAAAAATCATGAAATAAACAAAAATTTATAAAAATAATTTAAAATAAAATAACAAATAATAATACATATGGAATCTAAAATAATTGATTAGGTTTTGTGGATGGCTGTTATTGAGATTTCTTAAGAAAAAATATATTTTTATCATCCAATAAATAAGAATTCATAAATAACCTTATGAAGTATCCCGATAATATATTAGTGTAACTTAACTCCTAATAGAGAATTTATACATTTTCAAAAAAAAAAAAATAGAGAATTTATACAAATACAACAAGGAGCCGATGTTATTACCCAAAGAAAACTCATTGCCATTAGCAGCAATCCTATTAATTGGAAAACATACTGCAAGGACCTAATTAAAATTTGGGAAAATAACCCCAATTATCCCAATATTATCGACACTTTACGTTAATTTATAGTTACATTTTAGTGTAAAATCTTTTTTCCCCCTAAAATCAAGTAAAAAATGTATCGATTAATAAAAAATAGACGATAAAGACTAAAATTTATATTTTTCTGAAACAATGAAAACTGAAATTTGTATTTTAAAAACCTAAATACCTACAAAAATAATATAATTATAAATAGAAGTGGTAGAAAAGTCTGAGACTTGGTCAGAGGGTAAAATTTTAATTTTCGAGACCAGGCCGCGATCAAGCAAAAAAGCTTGAGCCCAGCCCGAACATGATTTTTATAGATCAAAATATATTTTTTAATTATATTAAATTAAAATTTAATTTTAAATATATATATTTATAACTAAAATTTTATGATACAATTTAAAAAAAATAATAAAAACATTAACATTCTTATTATTATTTTTTTAAAGTATTAGAAAATTTTAAAAAAATATTATTTTATTATAAAAATAAAAATTATTATTTTAAAAAATACCTAACATAATTTGACTCGGACTCGGGCTCGTTTTCCCGCCCTAAACTCTGGTTCCTTCTCAAACACTCAATCGTTTGTCGATTTATAAACCCTAATTGACGGGAAACAACCACAAAATTTTATCACGATGGCAACCGTACCGTTAATGAAAGCAAATCAAGTAATGTTATCGAAGCGGAGACAGAATTTTAATGGCGACGTTATATTCACCGGGCCGAGATTCTCAAGCGTCGTCAGAGTTCAAAATTTTGGGAACTTAACTTCTGGTGTAGCTACTACCAGAAACAATGGCTCCGCCGTCGCCGCCGTCCCTTTCAGGTTAAAAGCCCAGGTCCAAAGCTCAAGCACAAATGTGAGTCCTTTGAAAAAGCCCGTGATTAACAATATTTTCGAAACCTTAAATTGGTTGAAAGTTCCTGCGGTTGTGATGGTTCACTCTATGCTGTTGTTGCTGATGATGGCGAAGCGTGGCGGTCACGCATTGGCTTGTACATCACCATCGATTGGGCGACATGAGAAAGTTTTCAAAGAAAATAGGAAGATGTTTATGGCTGAAGATATTGAGAGAGGGCTACAAAATTTATCGACGAGATCTGGACGAAATATTGTTAAGGAAGATGCTGAAGCGAACTGGGAACCAAGGCCCTTCAAGGAAAACATGTTCTTCCTCTTTATGTTATTTGTAATTCCTATATGTTTAACTATTGATGAAAAGTTTGGGGAGAGTCGAATAAAAGTTATCAAGCTACAGGTAAATAATTTGGATGAATCTTTATTGATCAAGTTTTGTTACATTGTACTCTGTTCTCAAAAGAATTTGTTAGAATGGATGTCTGGCCAGTGGCTAATTTTATTGAGGCAAAGAAAAAAGATTGCTGGAAGATTTAATCATGTTGATTTAAAGGTGGTTGGAAAAATGTTGGAGTAGAAGTTTTAAAAGTTGAAATTGTGTGGAATAAAAGTAGAGAAATTAGATATATATACACTTTTCAATTTAACTTTTTTGATAAATTATTAATGTGTGATTGACGATGTCTATTTTCTTTAGTAACTAACTCTGTTGATTTTTATTGGTAATCTCTCTCACATATATTTTTCTTAGGTGGCTTTGAAGGTTCCAGGACCAAGACTCATTTTGACTCTTAATAGTATCGCAAAAACCGGTGATGCATCCACCTCAGATGGTTTGAAGGATGTATTGCGAAGTAAAGCTTCTTAATTTTTGTTTGGACTGCTTTTATCTTTTTAATTATCACCACTCTTCTGATAAAATTGAGCTGTGTGCATTTTTCTCAAGTTTAAGATAGTAAAAGTGTTCCGTTTGTTTGTTTCATATCTTTCTCCCTTAAGTGTTAAATATTTTTAAAATGACTAACTTATTTGGTAAGATGATTGAAAAGAGGTTTAACCTACAGACGGTTGTGTGCGACTTCGCAGCAGTTAGTGCACAGATAGACTGAGAAAATTTTTAGTAATTAACATTCAATTACTCCATCACTTGTTTATGCAGACTGCATAAAATGTATTTGTCTCGACTCTTGACTAGCTCACCGTTGAAGTGTCTCTTACTGAGTAAAGTGAGGGTAGTTCTCAGAAGAAATAAAATTAATGGATTTTGTACAATCTTCGAAAATAGTTCTTTTTAATTATTTTTTATTCCCTTGCCTGAGAGAGAAAAACTATTAGCTCATATTTGCTTAAATGAACCTTAGGCTTGGAAAAACTGTTGGATGAGATTTAGACTTCAAGTTTAATATTTTATCTGAATAAATCGTATCTTTGTTGGTGTGGCCGCTTTGATAGTTTATACAATAACTCTTGGCACTTGTAACAGGCACAAGTTCCCACCCTTAGAAGTACATTGAAAGATTTTATGATGACATCTATTTGTTATCCCGTAATTCTGTGTTGGTTTGAAATAGCTTTTTTAATAAGTTAAGTTTGTCTAAATTCAAGGATGGAAGAACCCTCATGCAAAGTGTAGAACTTGTGGTAGAGCTTAGATTAGCTTCGGCAATAAATAAGGAGGTTTTGTTAAGTGAGATTAGTTGCTTAAACCAGTGTTTAAAAATACGTTTCGAGGCGGCCGCCTCGCACCGCCTCACGGCGTCGGCGCGTCGAGGCGGCCGCCTTATACGCCAACAACCGAGGCGGCCGCCTTTCACCGATGAGGCGGCCGCCTCAGGCCGCCTCACGCAGACTCGGCGCGAGGCGGTCCGAGGCGGCCGCCTCGCGTTCTTGTGCCATTTTTTTTTTTTTTTTTTTTTTAAATTTTTACCATTGAAACGACGACGTTTTGGCCCCAAAACGTCGTCGTTTTGACTTCTTTAAAAAAAAAAAATTAAGCGTAAAATCATTTTACAAATTCATTCCATCTTCGTCTAGGGTTTCTTCTCAGCATCGACGCATCTTCTCAATTTCGTCTAGGGTTTCTCGTCTCAGCATCGACGCATCGGCGTCTCAGCTTCGTCTCTGCATTAGGTGAGTTTTTTCGAAAGAGGAAGAGGATTAAGGGGCATGAATCTGTGCAATGAATATATAAAGTCAAGTGTTTTTATACATACCCAATATCTGTTCGTTTATACATGTGATTGTGTTTAATAGATATCTGGGTTTTAGATAATTGTGTTTAATAGACACTAATGATAGCTTATTTAAGGATTAGTTATCAATAATTTTTTGAACATACTATGAATTATGAAGAAGATAATGTATTTTGGATTAGTTATCAATAGTTTTTTGAACATACTATGAATTATGAAGAAGTTAATGTATTTTGGATTAGTTATCAATAGTTTTTTGAACATACTATGAATTATGAAGAAATGAATGTATTTTAGATTATTTTTCCGATTTACGATCGAGGCGCCCGCCTCACCGCCTCGAGGAGGTCCGCCTCACGCCTCAATGGCCGGCCGCCTCGAGGCGCCGCACCGTATTTTTAAACATTGGCTTAAACAGGAAGCTTCACAGGATTTCAAGGAAGAACTGGCTGATTGGTGCTGATGTTGTTGTAGTGGTGTATTAATTAATGCATCAGTGTAGAAGGATACTATAATCAGCTGTCTTAGAAAATGTTTACTGAATTGTTTATGAAATATTCAACTTATTAATCAAACTGCTTTTTGTGTTTATTCATATAAATATATTGTGTTGCTTGTTTTTGGTTCTAGGGACAGCAGAAGCTTTTTTTAACAAATACGATTATTGGATGGCTGCTTATACTTCTGTAAGTTAGATATATTCCTGTAGACATTTGAATGTGCTGATATACTTTAGTTAGCAGTTATTCTTTATCAAGGAAAAAGGAAAGAAAAATATATTTAGTCCTTTTGGTCAAGTTAACTCATAGGTAGTATATGGACTTTGTTATTTGTTATATATACAGTTGAATTATTGCGTACACATTATTTGCAGAGAATTGATGGACTGCTTTATATGTTCCTTAGTTAGATTTTTTAATAAGATTGCTAACAAGTTTGCTCTTTAGATATTTGAATCAAGGGAATTGGTATGCATTTTATAACTTGTTGAACTGAAATTTTTGAAGGGGTTCTTGTTATTGATGGAAAATAAAACTGAATATGTTTAATGGTTTTGATAATGTATGCTACCCCTTTTCTGTGTCCTATAGATTAATGACAGGTGGTTGCTTGTTGTTCCCCTTCTCATATAACAACTTTCACTTTTATTTGATTCTTATAAATTATATAAGGTTCTTTTGTTTCATATTATCATGTTTCATAACCCTTTATTTATTTATTTATTTTGTTTTGGATCGGTGGATCATAATACAAGTTTTATTTGTTATTATCTCATGATAATCTTGCAGGTTAGAGTGAACAAGAGCTTGGAAGATGCAGAAAAATCCTTCAAGAAACTGGTAATTGAAGAACAGGGAAAATTTGATGAAGACCTTGTTTATCTAAACAAAGAGGAAAAGAGGAGCGATATATATTATGACTTTGATAGGAAAAACCATGTGGTGGTGAGATAATTTATACAGCTTTTCCCAATCAAATTTCTTTCGAAAATTAAAAAATAAAAATACTCTTTAAGAAAATATAAAGGGATAGTGATCTGGTTTCTTGTTCAGGTAACATTTGTGGTGGTTGGTAAAGGAAAAGGCTTTCATGGTTTTCCAAATTCCATTGAGAACAAGAAAGACCTAAGGAAGGCCTTAGAGCAGATTCATATCATTTCAGAATTTGGAAAAATACAAGTAATGGATAACAATATTTTTGCCAATCTTGTTGTACATTATGTTAATTTGCTGCCTTGATTGATTTCGACACGTTTGTATCGATACTTGCAGGCAATCAGTATGTGGTCGACTCCTAGGGAAGAGAGGAAGATTTTGCCCCTGAAAGATATCAAGGAAAATTATCCACTCTTAAGAATGTTTTCCAGAAGAGATAGAATCTGGTGAGTGCATGACCAAAAACTCAACCTATGCTTAAGTTTGGGTTGATTTGTGAAGTTAGGTTTCTTTTGAGGTTATAACTTAATAAGTTAGGCTTGTGTTTTACAACATAAATTGAGATTTTGAGTATTTTATTATTTCCAAGTATTTATAAGAAAATCTTTTTTGAGTTCCTTTTAACCTACCCAGAGACAAAGAAAAGAATTTTGTGAGGAGGAGGAAGCAATTTCAAGTATAAATCCACTCAGAATTGAGGATTTTAATTGTCCTGGCGTGTGTGAGAAGGCAATGTCAAGTATAAAATTCACAGGAATGAAAATATGAATATGCAAATTTTTGTTTTGTGTATGGATGCATACACAGTCAACAGGATCTAAATTTAGCTTTTGAAAGGGTGAGAAAAACTGGAAAAACTAATATGGGATCCAGTAATTAACCCATCCAATAATTTTTTTTCCTTAATTGATATTTGTAATATCCTTAATATTTTTCGGAACAATTCTGGAAGATTTCCAAATTGAAGCGTAGAATTCGGAACGGGATGCTATTTGAAAATAAGAATTTATATTTATGTGTAGGAAAATAGATCGGAATGTTTTAAAGTGAAGCTTCGTTGCATTGATAAACACGTAGTTTCGAGAACTGGTTACGCGATTTGTGATTTTATCGTTATACGCATAAAAATTTCTTGTTTCGGCTATAAAACTAGCAAACGAACTCCGATTGAATTGATTCTTGAACCATCAAACTCGTTTTTCCGAGACGAATAATTTTTTGTGTTGAACACTTTTCAAAATTTATATTAGAAAGGCTTCAAAAACGCAAATTTCCGAGAAAACCCCAAGATAGAGACCTAATTGTAATTTTTGAGGGTCTGAATGTAAATTTTAGAAATTTTTCTATAAATAATCATAGTTTTCAGAAATTGCCAAAATGGAAAAACCATCACAAATCTCCCTCATGACCCCCCGTTCCCAAAAACTCAAATTGGTCACCCTTGTCGCACCGGCGGCCTGTCAGCCTTCTCTGGCCGGAGTGACGACACAGGGGGGTGCGCCGGCCAGCCCCTGTCTTCTGCGGGCCGGCGGCGGCCCCTAGCTCACCGGCACCGGTGAGAAGGAGGAGGATTTCACGCGAGTTGTGTTTTCTTGATCCCGGCTCGTTGCTTCGTTTCATGACCCGAGCCAGCCGCCAAAATCGAAGTTCTCGGAGAGTACTACAAGTTGGCAGTGACAGATTTTCCATTATGTGCACGGTTGCACGCGAAACGAGGGAAAAATATTCAGATGAATAGTGACCTACAGTGAACTGTATCTCCGATCAGAATTTCGTCGACTCCAACGCGTTCGTGGGATCATTTGGAGTCCGTATATGCCCTCAGAATCTCGGTAAAACCTCCCGGTAAAATCCGTAAATTTCAAGTTTCCGTTCAATATTCAGATGTATCCAGTAGCTTCGTAGAATAAGAAATTGATATAGATTGAATTGTTTGAGTATAAATATATTGGATATGAGCATTTGGTAGACTCCGAGTAAAAGCGAAACGAGTTGGATCGATCCAATAGAATATGCAAGTTTTCGGCAAAAGTACATTTTTGCGTATAAAAATGTGTTTTGATTTTGATGATAGTTATGAGTTATTTATGATAGTATGAAAATGTTTAGTTAAATCCGGGAAGGTTCAGGGGGTTCGGGATCCTTCCGTAACAGTTGCGGAAACTTTTTCGGAAGATTTCCAAAAAATGCGTAAACCGATAATTTAAGTTAACTGATGACTTGGGTTAGTTTATAATGTTGTTTTAAGATTATTGGAACTTAAAGTACTCAAATTGGACTTGATTTGATTTTTTTATAAAGATCCAGAATTTTATCATAGTAAAGTCAAGAATCTTGTAAAGTTTCGATTCTGACGGCATTTCACCATTTGTTTTGATAGATTTGTCTAAGACCTGGAGCACTCGCGAAGCCAGATAAGTAACCCATGCAATGTGTTCTCGAATCGTTCTTTTCGTATTTTAAATGTATAAATATATACACACATATGTAAAGACAATGGAAAGATTTATGATAGTTAAAAGATGGATTTGAGAAAGAACTTCGAGATCATGAACAGTTGAGTTAGTCGACCATCAAAAGTATGACCTTTGTCATTTCTATGATATGAAGTGAGATGTTTGATGATCTTAACATTTTTATGTATGCATTGATGCGTTCTGAAGTGAAATGTTTGTGGATAATGCTATGATATGAAGTGAAAAGTTTGATGAGTTTGATGGCTATATGTATGTATTGATGCATGTAAGTGTATGAACATGTAATGATTTGTATAGGTTGTTGGGGTTTTTGGCGAAGGGCGCGGCAGAAGCGCTGTTCGGGCGAAATCATAATTTTTAAAATTTTAAATTATCGAATGGATTATTCAATATCCAATATGAATAATTCATTCACATTTCACCTAAACACATTTATTCGATATCAAATAGCGACATAAATAGTTAAGAAACATCGCGAACTTTTACGAAAATATTTTTCCGCAAAATGGCATAAAACACGTTTTTGATTTAACCGACCACCCAACACATACATAGACTGCCCAAGTCAGCCCCAATAGTGTTAGGGTAGTTCATGGCTGCCCAAACAGTGACAAATTCATTGTTTGGACAGCCTTCACTTGGTTGGCTCAAAAGTCACCCGGTAACTCTGTTTTTCTCCGTTTTCGCTTATTTCAACTCCGAAACAATTTTCGGCAATTGTCCCAACACCCAAAACACATCCAATACATTCATATGACATCAATTTCATCAACATATTCATTATTTTCCAGATCTGATTCAGAACACAAAATTATCAATTTTCATGCTTTAAATCCAATTTTTCAAGAGTGGTCATAACACTATAGAATGGAAATATATCATCAAATGATCAAAATTCCATCCAAAATGCTTCACACATGCATCATCACTTCCAAATCCATCCACCAAAACCAAAAGCCCCAAATTCTAAAGAAAAAGGAAACCCTAGAATCTTACAAGATCATTAAGAAAAAGAAATATACTTTCAAGCTTAGGGATATTGAGTATTACCTCTAATTCTCCAATTTCCTAAAGTTTTTTTTCTTGATTTTTCCTTCCTTCCTTTCTTCCTTGAATCATCAAAGATAATTTGAGAGCTATTTTTAGTGTGTGTTTCATCCATAGGCTTCCATTGGAAGCAAATGAAAAATTTTTAACTTTAAAAATTATGGTGACCGACTTCGGAGGACAATTTTGTCCATGTATCAAATTTAATCTAATTAAATATATTAAACTTTATGTTAACCAATCATAATTGCACACATAAAGTTTAATTAAATCATGCCATGTATTCCAATAATAATTAAATATATTTCACAACATTTATGAAATATAGATATTATTTAACTATTCAAATATTTAACAATTAAATATCTAAATAATTAATTAATATAATTATTATTATATATGTATTTTTATTTACATTAAATAACAAATACATATATTAATGACATGTGCCAAAGTCTCATTTGACATTTAATTAATACGTATCAAATCAAATTTTGTATCAAATACAAATACATATTAATTACGATTGACCAAAATGCCCTTATGCATGTGTTATCGTTTAACCGTTTAAACGATTCGAATTAACTCATTTAATCCTATGAAGTTTTATGAATAATCTATATTATTCATGACGTGTTGCCCAAGTGCTCAACGAGTACACTTCATATTGTGAGACTCTCTAAGTTTAGGTACGAAATCCAATTTCATGTCCATAATTCAGCCACTCATGAATTATGACGACCATGGAATCATGGATAATCTCGCTAAACTATGCAAGTCGAGGTAATTGCATACGTATAATCCCTCCATCACAGGTTATCCATATTATACATGAGATATAAATAAGAACGTCAAATTTGTTCGGTATAATATAGTCGACTTTCAATTTACGATCTCTAAATAACACTCAGAACTGATTTCCGAAGTTATACCATTGCCATGGATTTACTAGATCACAAACACGTGCAGGATGTCTATGCCTTGTACACATGACTGACAGATTCCATCTTGATACGCACAGGATATCATGAGCATCAGTCCACACCCAACGAACAAGCGGAGGTCTGATCTAAATAGATCGGTGATGTGACTGCCATCAGAGTGTGAATGATATCTCATATATCCACATAATGCTAGATTTATATATTTTTACAAATTTAACCCTCCATATTCATCCAGACAACTTTTTTACACTAATGATCTCAAAAGATATTCTCTCCAAAAGAAAAATAAAATGAAATATAATTTTAATTTACCACTTGTGTACATGATTATTTCTTCTTCTATTTTTGTGCTTTCTTTTGATTATTTTTTGTAATAGTATACTAGCCCAACCCAAACTACTTACATTTGTTTGAATTATTTTGTAGTAACTGTCTATTTATAATGCTACTGGCCCTAAATTTTTAACAATTTGTCACAAGCTCATTATAGAGAAATATTTCATCCGAGGCAACAGTGATAGTCATACCGACATTGAAGCCATTCGACCTTCTTTTAACTATATAACTTCACTAAACCCACATCTCTACTCCTTCAGCTCACCCCTCACAGTTTGCTCAACATTGAAGCCTTTATAAAAAACAACAACAGAAAGCATTTGATCCCTGTTTGTTTCCAAAATGGAGCTCTCCCCATTGGTAAAGATTACTAGGTTATGTGTTACTTGTAAAATTAGTATAAAAAGTATAAGTATTCTTAATCCTAATCCTATAGGTGCTACTAGTTTAAAAACTTTTTGCTACATGCACAAGAATAATTTTGTCTTAGGGCATTTCACCACTCGAATAATTTTTGGCATTCTTGGTAATGTGGGTTTCATTGTCCATAAATCAGTGTCTACGGTGTCATTTAAAAATATTTATGACATTATTATTGGATGGGTGTTAGATAAATAAATGGGTTTTAGATAAATAAATGGGTTATGTCTAAGATTTTGTTTCTGCTGTTGACTTTGTCTGTTGGGATTCGTTTTTTAAATTTTCTACATTCATTCTTGTATCCCGAAGAGAAATATGAGGACAAATGGTTAAAGGCTGTTGAAGAGCCAGGATTAACGCTGGCGATATACATGGCAATCGAATATTTGTAAGTGATTTTTGAATTTATTTAATGTTGTTAGATCTGTTAATGTATGTTGTATTTTTAACCATTTAATGATTTGAGTTGCAGGGCATGTCTACTACTCAAACCTGACATGGCAGCTGCTTCTGAGAGATTGCTTATCATATTTATTTGTGTGTTTGCAGTTATATGTATCTGGTTTTTATTCAGATTAAAAACATAAAATTTTTCCATATTCCTAGGATTAGTTGTAGTTGCCAAGATTAGAGGTTTAATTATGGATTCTCTATTAGTTACTGTCGCTGGAGGTAAATATCATCTTTCTGTTGTATTAAAACTATATCATTTTTGGAACACTTGTATTAAAACTGAAACTATATAGTTTGTAGGTGTTTTGCTTGCAGTTACTGCCAAAAGTTTCTTTAATAATGTTTTAAGCGGGATATGTCTGAAGTTCTTACATTTGTTCAAAATGGATGATTATGTTAAAGTATGAGCATCAAAGTTTTTTTTTAACATTTACTTCATAAACTATATATTATTGAAATCTTTCATTCAAATTTACGGTTGGATCCCTAGAAGGTTAAGTCAAAGAGATGGCTTTGACCAGAATAGTGGTTTTGACAGTTGAAAATTTCAAGGTGTGGATCAGAACTTCAGAGATTGATGAGAATGTAAAATTAAATTATAAATTATGCTTAATGAGTACTTGTTATTGATTGTGCTATACACATTAACTATTGATTTGCTTATTTCATGTTTTTGTCTTTGAGAGTATTTTTGATCAAATTTTATAGATTATAGAGCAAAAGAAGGAATATAGTATTCTGAGGTTAAAAGTATACATAGAGAAGAAGCATATTGTACTTGTTGGAAAATCATACCCACAAATACATGATTCTGATTCTTTGGCAATGAAGAATAGTGGTTTTGACAGTTGAAAATTCCAATGTGTGGATCAGAAATTCAGAGATTGATGAGAATGTAAAATTAAATTATAAATTATTCTTAATGAGTACTTGTTATTGATTGTGCTATACACATTGACTATTGATTTGCTTATTTTATGTTTTTGTCTTTGAGAGTATTTTTGATCAAATTTTATAGATTGTGGAGCAAAATGAGGAATATAGCATTCTGGTGATAAAAATATACATTATAAAAGTATACATCGATAAAACTTTTGGCAGTTACTACCAAAAGTTTCTTTAATGATGTTTTAAGCGGGATATGTCTGAAGTTCTTACATTTGTTCAAAGTGGATGATTATGTTATAGTATGAGCATCAAAGTTTTTTTTTTAACATTTAATTCATAAACTATATATTATTGACATTTTTCATTCAAATTTCAGGTTGGATCCCTAGAAGGTTAGGTCAAAGAGATGGGTTTGACTAGAATAGTGGTTTTGACAGTTGAAAATTCCAATGTGTGGATCAGAAATTCAGAGATTGATGAGATTGATGAGAATGTAAAATTAAATTATAAATTATTCTTAATGAGTACTTGTTATTGATTGTGCTATACACATTGACTATTGATTTGCTTATTTTATGTTTTTGTCTTTGAGAGTATTTTTGATCAAATTTTATAGATTGTGGAGCAAAATGAGGAATATAGCATTCTGGTGATAAAAATATACATTATAAAAGTATACATCGATAAAACTTTTGGCAGTTACTACCAAAAGTTTCTTTAATGATGTTTTAAGCGAGATATGTCTGAAGTTCCTACATTTGTTCAAAGTGGATGATTATGTTATAGTATGAGCATCAAAGTTTTTTTTAACATTTAATTCATAAACTATATATTATTGACATCATTCATTCAAATTTCAGGTTGGATCCCTAGAAGGTTAGGTCAAAGAGATGAGTTTGACTAGAATAGTGGTTTTGACAGTTGAAAATTCCAATGTGTGGATCAGAAATTCAGAGATTGATGAGAATGTAAAATTAAATTATAAATTATTCTTAATGAGTACTTGTTATTGATTGTGCTATACACATTGACTATTGATTTGCTTATTTCATGTTTTTGTCTTTGAGAGTATTTTTGATCAAATTTTATAGATTGTGGAGCAAAAGGAGGAATATAGCATTCTGACGATAAAAGTATACATCGATAAAACTTTTGGCAGTTACTGCCAAAAGTTTCTTTAATGATGTTTTAAGCGGGATATGTCTGAAGTTCTTACATTTGTTCAAAGTGGATTATTATGTTATAGTATGAGTATCAAAGTTTTTTTTTTAACATTTAATTCATAAACTATATATTATTGACATCCTTCATTCAAATTTCAGGTTGGATCCCTAGAAGGTTAGTTCAAAGAGATGGGTTTGACCAGAATAATGGTTTTGACAGTTGAAAATTCCAATGTGTGGATCAGAAATTTAGAGATTGATGAGAATGTAAAATTAAATTATAAATTATTCTTAATGAGTACTTGTTATTTATTGTGCTATACACATTAACTATTGATTTGCTTATTTCATGTTTTTGTCTTTGAGAGTATTTTTGATCAAATTTTATAGATTGTGGAGCAAAATGAGGAATATAGCATTCTGGTGATAAAAGTATACATTGATAAAACTTTTGGCAATTACCGCCAAAAGTTTCTTTAATGATGTTTTAAGCGGGATATGTCGAATTCTTACATTTGTTCAAAGTGGATGATTATGTTATAGTATGAGCATCAAAGTTTTTTTTCAACATTTAATTCATAAACTATATATTATTGACATCCTTCATTCAACTTTCAGGTTGGATCCCTAGAAGGTTAGGTCAAAGAGATGGGTTTTACCAGAATCGTGGTTTTGACAGTTGAAAATTCCAATGTGTGGATCAGAAATTCAGAGATTGGTGAGAATGTAAAATTAAATTATAAATTATTCTTAATGAGTACTTGTTATTGATTGTGCTATACACATTGACTATTGATTTGCTTATTTCATGTTTTTGTCTTTGAGATTATTTTTGATCAAATTTTGTAGATTGTGGAGCAAAAGAAGAAATATAGCATTCTGATGATAAAAGTATACATCGATAAGAAGAAGCATATTGTATTAGTTGGAAAATTATACCCTCAAATACAGGATTCTCATTATTTGGCATTGAAGGTTGGACAAAAATTTGTGCGTATGATAGAATCACAGTTCGATCAATCCCTGAATTATGCTAGCTACATAATCCGTAATAATAAGAAAACCTATTTCGTTGACAAATGGTTAAAGGCTGTTGAAGAGCCAGGATTAACGCTGGCGATATACATGGCAATCGAATATTTGTAAGTGATTTTTGAATTTATTTAATGTTGTTAGATTTGTTAATGTATGTTGTTTTTTTAACCATTTAATGATTTGAGTTGCAGGGCATGTCTATTTCTCAAACCTGACATGGCAGCCGCTTCTGAGAGATTGCTTATCATATTCATTTGTGTGTTTACAGTTATCTGTATATGGTTTTTATACAGATTAAAAACAGAAAGTTTTTCCATATTCCTAGGATTAGTTGTAGTTCTCACACTACTAGTTGCCAAGATTAGAGGTTTAACTATGGATTCCCTATTAGTTACTATCGCTGGTGGTAAGTATCATCTTTTTGTTGTATTAAAACTATATCATTTTTGGAATACTTGTATTAAAACTGAAACTATATTGTTTGTAGGTGCTTCGCTTGCAGTTACTGCCAAAGTTCTTTAATGATGTTTTAAGCGGGATATGTTTAAAGTTCTTACATTTGTTCAAAGTGGATGATTATGTTAAAGTAAAAGCATCAAAGTTTTTTTTAACATTAACTTCATAAGATATATATTATTGACATCTTTCATTCAAATTTCAGGTTGGATCCCTAGAAGGTTGGGTCAAAGAGATGAGTTTGACCAGAATAGTGGTTTTGACAGTTGAAAATTCCAAAGTGTGGATTAGAAATTCAGAGATTGATGAGAATGTAAAATTAAATTATAAATTATGCTTAATGAGTACTTGTTATTGATTGTGCTATACACATTGACTATTGATTTTTTATTTCATGTTTTTGTCTTTGAGAGTATTTTTGATCAAATTTTATAGATTGTGGAGTAAAATGAGGAATATAGCATTCTGAGGATAAAAGTATACATCGATAAGAAGAAGCATATTGTACTAGTTGGAAAATCATACCCACAAATACAGGATTCTGATTCTTTTGCATTGAAGGTTGGACAAAAATTTGTGCGTATGATAGAATCACAGTTCGATCATTCCCTGGATTATTTTAGCTATAAAATCAACAATAATAAGAAAACCTATTCCGTTGATGGGAGAGCTATTTCATCAGAGGCAACAATGATAGTCATACCGATAAAAATCATACCGATGAATAGATCTAACTTATTCAAATTGTTTTTAAATTACCTGTTTGGTTATAAAAATATTGAAAACATAATGCTAGATTTATATATTTTTTCAAATTTAACCCTTCATAATCATCCAGACAACTTTTATACACTAATGATCTCAGAAGATATTCTCTCTAAAAGAAAAATAAAATGAAATATAATTTTAAATTTTTTTAGATAAAAAGGAAAGCGTAAAAAAAAATGGTAAACCAGCAAATAAACCCTCATGATTTTTATGTTCTATCAGCTATATATCTTCACTAAACCCACATTTCTACGTCCTCACCCTTACGGTTTGCGCAACATTGAAGCCATTCGACATTCTTTTAACTATATAACTTCACTAAACCCACATTTCTACTCCCTCAACTCACCCCTCACAGTTTGCTCAACATTGAAGCCTTTATCAAAAACAACAAAAGAAAGCATGTGATCCCTGTTTGTTTCCAAAATGGAGCTCTCCCCATTGGTAAAAATTCATAGGTTAAGTGTTAGTTGTAAAATTAGTACAAAATGTATGAGTATTCTTAATCCTAATCCTGTAGGTGCTACTAGTTCAAAAACTTTTTGCTACATGCACAATGATAATTTTGTCTTAGGGCGTTTCACCACTCGAAGAATGTTTGGCATTCTTGGTAATGTGGGTTTCATTGTCCCTAAATCAGTGTCCACAGTGTCATTTAAAAATATTTATGACATTATTATTGGATGGGTGTTAGATAATATATGGGTTATGTCTAAGATTTTGCTTCTACTGTTTACTTTGTCTGTTGGGATTCGTTTTTTAAATTTTATACATTCATTCTTTTATCCCGAAGAGAAATATGAGGACAAATGGTTAAAGGCTGTTGAAGAGTCAGGATTAACTCTGGCGATAAACATAGCAATCGAATATTTGTAAGTGATATTTGAATTTATTTAATGTTTTTAGATTTGTTAATGTATGTTGTTTTTTTAAACATTTAATGATTTGAGTTGCATGGCATGTCTACTACTCAAACCTGACATGGCAGCCGCTTCTGAGAGATTGCTTATCATATTCATTTGTGTGTTTGCATTTATCTGTATATGGATTTTTATACAGATTAAAAACATAAAATTTTTCCATATTCCTAGGGTTAGCTATAGTTCCCACACTACTAGTTGCCAAGATTAGAGGTTTAACTATGGATTCCCTATTAGTTACTATCGCTGGTGGTAAGTATCATTTTTTTCTGTTGTATTAAAACTGTATTATTTTTGGAATACTTGTATTAAAACTGAAACTATATTGTTTGTAGGTGCTTTTCTTGTAGTTACTGTCAAAAGTTTCTTTAATGATGTTTTAAGCGGGATATGTTTGAAGTTCTTACATTTCTTCAAAGTGGATGATTATGTTAAAGTATGAGCATTAAAGTTTTTTTTTTTAACATTTATTTCATAAACTATATATTATTGACATCTTTCATTCAAATTTCAGGTTGGATCCCTAGAAGGTTGGGTCAAAGAGATGGGTTTGACCAGAATAGTGGTTTTGACAGTTGAAAATTCCAAAGTGTGGATCGGAAATTCAGAGATTGATGAGAATGTAAAATTAAATTATAAATTATGCTTAATGAGTACTTGTTATTGATTGTGCTATATACATTGACTATTGATTTGTTTATTTCATTTTTTTGTCTTTGAGAGTATTTTTGATCAAATTTTATAGATTGTGGAGAAAAATGAGGAATATAGCATTCTGAGGATAAAAGTATACATTGATAAGAAGAAGCATATTGTACTAGTTGGAAAATCATACCCACAAATACAGGATTCTGATTCTTTTGCATTGAAGGTTGGACAAAAATTTATGCGTATGATAAAATGATGAGTGGTAATTATATCACTATTTCTCTCTCAGTTGACCTAATATTTTGTATAGTTTCTCGATTTTTATGAACGTTTTGATGTGTTTTTATTTATTTTACAGATAAAAATAATATTGGGACTTAATGGAATCAACTCGGGGCTAAAATGATGAAATCCGGAGGAAAAATGGTCAAAAACAAAATTTTACTATACGCGTCACGAAGTGCAGTCCTAAATTCCAATTTTGCGCATGTTTCATATTTTGGCCATAAGCTTTTCATCTGATATCCGTTTGAGCTTATTCAAGTTGCAGATAAAAGAAGACTCAAAGATCTATAACTTTGAAGATTTAAATATTTTCGAATTATGAAGTTTGGAAGGCCGAAATTGATGAACAATCAAGTATATTTTGAGTAATTACTATAGTCATTTTCAAAATATAAAATAAAATTAATAAAAATATTCAAACTTCCACCAAACATGCTTGCATGTTTGGTGCCATGTTTGATGTCATATTTGGTGCCATGTTTGGTGCCATGTTTGATGCCTTGTTTGGTGCCATGTTTTGTGGAGTAATCGGTGGAGAAATTGGTGGAAGCCTTTAGGTTTTTCTATAAATACCAAGCCATTTCATTTGTAATTCTCATGATTCCTTAGATTTTTGTAAGGAATTTAAGGATTTCATCTTGTGTGTTTATTTTTAGTAATTTAATTTATGCATTTTTATTTTCAGTAATAGTAGTAGTTTATTCTTCTTCTCTTTTCTTTTATGTTTTGTAGTTAGATTTCCGCTGGGGGAAGGGTGAAGCTTTTATTATTTTAATTTAGATTAATCTCCCTTATTATAATATATAAATTATAATTCAAATTAAAAGAATTACCACCTTAATGACTGATTTTATTTATTTGACATAAAGTAACACCGCCTATATGACCGATCTTTAGGTGACAGATGATTACCGCCTATATGGCTGGATTATGGACAAATAATGATACCACATTTTATGGCTGGTTGGACTTAATTAAAATCTGACTTAATGAGGATACCGCCTATATGGCTGGTTGGTAATATCACTGATAAATTCTATATTATAGTAAGGGAGATTTCTAAATTAGAAATAGTAAAGGTGGATCCCCCAACCCCCAGCATTTTATTTTTATTCTAGGGAAATGATGAAACACAATATTACTAGGCTTAATAATTGATTTAATTATATAATGGGTAATTCTTTTGTTTGTTTATTGAGTCTTAAACTTAATGCTTCTTGTTGCCTGATCACCAATAAGATTGATGTGGTAAACTTAAAATGAACTAGACATAGGGATTTTAGGTTTCAGCCTTAGATTCAATAGCC
This sequence comes from Zanthoxylum bungeanum, assembly GCA_019454045.1. Taxonomy (NCBI): domain Eukaryota; kingdom Viridiplantae; phylum Streptophyta; class Magnoliopsida; order Sapindales; family Rutaceae; genus Zanthoxylum; species Zanthoxylum bungeanum. Next base: position 9,460 of record SKCR01027074.1, on the reverse strand, counting down.
CACGATCTTCCTTGAGGATAAATAACCCTTTAATAGATTTCCTTACAGGATACATATACCTGTCAGGCGGGGGTAGCCATAATTGGAACCTGATCTTAATGAATCCAGGTAATTTGGTTGACATAGACATATGGTTCAATTGGGTTATACTGGATATTTTCATCTGACCATCGACAAGGCTTTTGCATATCTTCGTGTTCCAGGTTAGCAAACTGAGTTATTACACATATGTAAGAGAATCAATTCATCTTTAAAATAATATTGTGTGGAGTCACGACCCTAGATCTTTGAGTCTTTTCTTTTATTTTCCTTAGTATTTTCTTTTGACTCTGTTTTTATTTTAATTAGCAAATCAACATTCAACCAACCAAAAGCAATCAATCCCTTCTCTCTATAATTAGATACCTGTAAATAAATAGTATCAATAATTAATAACAACAGTAGGAATTAAGTCCTCGTGGGATCGATATTTTTATACTACTTGAACGATACATGTGCTTACGTTATACGTGTGTGTTTACGCCGGTCAAGTTTTTGGCGCCGTTGCCGGGGACTTATTTTTCTTGAGTTATTAATTTTGAAGCTATCTAATTTACTTGTATCTAATTTTCTTTATTTTTATCTGTAATTTTTATTTATTTCTTTTATTTTCAGGTGGTTGAAAAATGGAATACTATTGGGAGATTGAGAGATTACGTGCTTTACAAGAAGATACACCCTACATCTAGGAGCAACAGTCCGGTTTTCTGAGGCCTGTTGTCCAGTCCAACAACTATCATTGGATGTCAGAACCAATCAACACTACATTTGCTCAACAGAACAAGATGGGGAGATGTATGATATGCGATGGTAACCACCAGAGCGATCAATGTATATACCGTTCAGAGTGGCAAAATTATTAGAATCATTCAAGGTACGAAGAACCATCACATTTTCCATTTTATCCACCATCCACCTACGATCTTCATCAACAGTCAGAACCATCAGAGGAAGAACAATTGGTTGGCATGCTCAAAGATTTCTTCAAGAAATGAGACGAAAATTTTGATACAATGCTTGAAACATTCCAGAATCAACTCGAAAGTATTCAGAGACAATCAACATCCATTCAGAGTATGACAGATCAAATGAGACAATTAACAGAAAACCAGAGCTACATACCTCAAGAAACATTTTCAGATGAAACTAAAGAAGCCTTCAAGTACCAATCATTTCATAATGACACTTCAACAGAGGAGGAGGCTGAGCAGTATCAACAACCAGAGGTATCAGTTCAGGAGCCCAAACCAGCAAAGTCTCTATTTGACTTTTATTATTCGGATTCTGACGAGGATGAAGCTGATCTATTTGTACCAACTGTTCCAACAACGGAGGATCAAACTTTCAATCCTCAAAATGAAGATCTTGGAGCATGCTTTACCATGATGTTTGATGAAGATCTACATGAACCATCTATTCCAACCGTATCAGAGGATGAAGATCTAATGTCAGAAAAATCTTTACATCCTCAGGCAGACAATTATGAGGCATGCATTTCACAGATGACAGACGAAGAATTGAACGCGGAAATCCTAAAATACATCTGTGAAGAAAAGGTGGAGCAAGAAGCAGAGCAAATGGATGAGCAAATGTCTGACATTATTGAAGATCCAGTGCATTCAAGAGAAACATCACTGTTTTGGGGAGTAAAAATTAAAGACATCACCCAGAAGCTTGACAGAATGGAAATCTCATTCCAAGTCAAGCACCATACGAGACCTCCTGATTTTCTTTCTTTCTTTTCACGAATCACTGGAGCAACAAAGAATAAAAAGGTGGCACAAACATTGAATGAGATAAAACTCTTTTTGCCACCTTACCGTTGGAAGAAACCCTTCAAAAGTAATGCTCATGGGATTGTCTTTAATCGGACATGCAAAACGACGCTGAAACCTTCTTGACAAATAGATTTCAGTCACGTCTGGCTGAAGACGAAAATTTAGCGCTGGCAGGGAGGTAACCCATGTAATTTTGTAATTTCTGTTTTCATATTTTGTGTATACATATTGTAGAGTTTTTAATTTTGTGTGTTATTTTTGTAGGGAAAGGCACAAACAGAGCAGTTAAGGAGGAATGGTGTTTGGAAATCACAAAGATGAGAGCTAATTCATTAGTGGTGGCTGAGTAAGGAATGGATTCTTGAGACACATCCTAATGAATTTATACTAATTCTATAAATTCAGCTCTACATTTCTCTCTTCGACACATCCTGATATACATCCAAATAAGAGAGAGAAAATGGAAGCAACTTCACAGCAGCGATTCAAGCGAATTTGTGTTTTCTGTGGATCCAACTCTGGTAATAAACCAGAATTTATTGAGACTGCAAAGGAATTGGAGCGAGTCATAGCAGAGAAAAATATGCACCTAGTATATGGCTGTGGCAATCTTGGAATGATGTGAAGCATTTCAAAAGCCGTTCAAAAAGGTGGCGGACATGTTTTGGGAATCATCCCGAAACCTTTGGCGAATGAACAGTTAATCGGACCCACAAACGGAGATGAACGCATCGTATCAGGTATGTCTGAACAAATCTAGGAAATAATCAATATTGCGGATGTGTTTATTGCGTTACCAGGTGGGCTTGGAACGTTTGAAGAAATGTTTACAGTAGTATCATGGGTGCACTTAAACATTCATCGGAAGCCCATTGGGTTACTCAACATTGAGCATTTCTTCGATTTTCTGTTTGTATTTCTTGCAGAAGCCAAAAGACAGGAGTTCGTCACGAAATCTGTTCGAGATATTTTCCTGACTGCAATAAAGGCCGAGGAATTAATTGACCAAATCCTAGCCTTTGAACCAAAAATTGACCCCATTATTTCCAAGTTGAACTGGTCAGATAGCGATCGTGATAAGAAGCGTAAATTGGACATAGATCTTAATCGGTAATTTTTCGTAGATTTTCAGCTAACCATGTACGACCTTCTTAACTCTCCATCTTCTGTTTAAGACATTGGGGACAATGTCTCATTTAGGTTTGTGAGAGGGGAATAGTTAATTTGTATCTTATTTTTCTTATTTTTAGTCCTAAATTTTTTTCGAAAAATACAAAAAAAATTTCAAAAATATTATTATTTTTTTTACATTTTTGTGTTTTTATTTTGACTAAAAATTGAAATTGGTGAGAAATAGTTATGTAAGGAGTTCCCACTCCTGATACGTATTTCAACCCATTTTCGAAACAAGTTAATTTTTGTTTATTTCCTTTTAAATTATTTAATTTGTGAATTCTCCATAAAACTGACTAAAATGAATCTTCATATGCTCAGTTGGCAGTATTATCAATATGCATAGTAACATACGGACATGAGTTGTAATTGAAAAGTTTGTAATATTTAGTGCTCTAGTTTAATTGGAAGAAGCATCTATAAATGACAATAGAGTAAAAAAAATAGAAAAAATAGAAAAAATGAGAAAAAAACAAACATCTGAGATCCGAGTTATTAAGTCCGTATGGGTGTTTTAACACATAGTGCCCTAAAACCAACTGGTTTGGGAGTCACGAGCCCAAAGCTCGCTACATGGATCGAAAATGTTGCAAAAAAATATATATATCTAAAGTCTGAGTTATTAAGTCCGTAGGGGTGTCTTAATACCTGGTGTCCTAAAGCCAACTGGTTTGGGAGTCACCGACCCAAAGCTCGCTACATAGACGAAAGATATTGTATATAAATAAAAAAATAAAATAAAATAAAAAGAAAGAAAAATCAGAAAAATTATTCTATTGCTACAAAATGGTGTGAAATCTGATAGAACTTTAGGACAAAAATATTACTCTTTTATCAACTGCACTTGTGATTGTTGTGGGCAAAAATGAGTTGATTAATATTTTGTTGGCTGTGTATATGGAGAATGGTAAATATAATCGGAGAATTTATTTATTCGGTAGTTTAAAAAGAAAGAAAACAACTACTAACTTGGAGTAAAAGTTTCACTTGATTAGTCACTAGCTTCTTTATTCTCTTTTCTCTTGTGTTTTTAATTTTGTGTGCATTAGTTTCACTAACTTTTTACTTTTGTAAAATGTTTGTGGGTATCATTGTTGTAAACCCTCACGAGACTACAACTCGTCCACTAGGGACACCTAGGGGTTTAAAAGCTTGTTGCATACGCTAAATGCAACCGTGATCCCTACGAAAGTGGCTTAACTTAATTTTATTTAAAGATATTTATGTTATTTTATTTTATTGTTTTGCTCGAGGACTAGCAAAATTTTAGGTTTGGGGGTGTGATGAGTGGTAATTATATTACTATTTCTCACTCATTTGACATAATATTTTGTATAGTTTCTCGGGTTTTATGAACGTTTTGATGTGTTTTTACTTATTTTGCAGATAAAAATAATATTGGGACTTAATGGAATCAACTCAGGGCTAAAACGATGAAATCCGGAGGAAAAATGGTCAAAAACAAAATTTTATTGTACGCGTCACGAAGTGCAGTCCTAAATTCCAATTTTGCGCATGTTTTGTATTTTGGCCATAACATTTTCATCCGATATCCGATTGAGCTTATTCAAGTTGAAGATTAAAGGAAACTCAAAGATCTACAACTTTTAAGATTTAAATATTTTCGAATTCTGAAGTTTAGAAGGCCGAAATTGATGAACAATCCAGCATATTTTAAGTAATTACTATAGTCATTTTCAAAATATAAAATAAAATTAATAAAAATAAAAATAAAAATTGTCAAACTTCCACCAAACATGCTTGCATGTTTGGTACCATGTTTGATGTCATGTTTGGTGCCATGTTTGGTGCAATGTTTGATGCCTTGTTTGGTGCCATGTTTGGTGGAGCAATCGGTGGAGAAATTGGTGGAAGCCTTTAGGTTTTTCTATAAATATCAAGCCATTTCATTTGTAATTCTCATGCTTTCCTTAGATTTTTGTAAGGAATTTAAGGATTGCATCTTGTGTGTTTATTTTTAGTAATTTAATTTATGCATTTTTATTTTCAGTAATAGTAGTAGTTTATTCTTCTTCTCTTTTCTTTTATGTTTTGTAGTTAGATTTCCGCTGGGGGAAGGGTGAAGCTTTTATTATTTTAATTTAGATTAATCTCCCTTAGTTATAATATATAAATTATAATTCAAATTAAAAGAATTACCACCTTAATGACTGATTTTATTTATTTGACATAAAGTAACACCGCCTATATGACCGATCTTTAGGTGACAGATGATTACCGCCTATATGGCTGGATTATGGACAAATAATGATACCACATTTTATGACTGGTTGGACTTAATTAAAATCTGACTTAATGAGGATACCGCCTATATGGCTGGTTGGTAATATCACTGATAAATTCTATATTATAGTAAGTGAGATTTCTAAATTAGAAATAGTAAAGATGGATCCCCCAACCCCCAGCATTTTATTTTTATTCTAGGGAAGTGATGAAACACAATATTACTAGGCTTAATAATTGATTTAATTATATAATGGGTAATTCTTTAGTTTGTTTATTGAGTCTTAAGCTTAATGCTTCTTGTTGCCTGATCACCAATAAGATTGATGTGGTAAACTTAAAATGAACTAGACATAGGGATTTTAGGTTTCAGCCTTAGATTCAATAGCCCACGATCTTCCTTGAGGATAAATAACCCTTTAATAGATTTCCTTACAGGATAGACATATACCTGTCAGGCGGGGGTAGCCATAATTGGAACTTGATCTTAATGAATCTAGGTAATTTGGTTGACATAGACATATGGTTCAATTGGGTTATACTGGATATTTTCATCTGACCATCGACAGAGGCTTTTACATGTCTTCGTGTTCCAGGTTAGCAAACTGAGTTATTACACATATGTAAGATAATCAATTCATCTTTAAAATAATATTGTGTGGAGTCACGACCCTAGATCTTTGAGTTTTTTCTTTTATTTTCCTTAGTATTTTCTTTTGACTATGTTTTTATTTTAATTAGCAAATCCACATTCAACCAACCAAAAGCAATCAATTCACTTCTCTCTATAATTAGATACCTGTAAATAAATAGTATCAATAATTAATAACAACAGTAGGAATTAAGTTCTCGTGGGATCGATATTTTTATACTACTTGAACGATACGTGAGCTTGCGTTATACGTGTGTGTTTACGCCGGTCATAGAATCACAGTTCGATCAATCCCTGGATTATGCTAGCTATATAATCCACAATAATAAGAAAACCTATTTCGTTGATGGGAGAGCTATTTCATCCGAGGCAACAGTGATAGTCATACCGATGAAAATCATACCAATGAATAGATCTAACTTATTCAAATTGTTTTTAAATTACCTGTTTGGTTATAAAAACATTGAAAACATAATGCTAGATTTATATATTTTTACAAATTTAACCCTCCATATTCACCCAAACAACTTTTTACACTAATGATCTCAAAAGATATTCTCTCCAAAAGAAAAATAAAATGAAATATAATTTTAAATTTTTTTTATGAAAAAGAAAGCGTAAAAAGAAAATGGTAAATCAGCCAATAAACCCTCAAGATTTTTATGTTCTTTCAGCTATATATCTTCATTAAACCTATATTTCTACGTCCTCACCCTCACGGTTTGCTCAACAATGAAGCCATTCGACATTCTTTTAACTATATAACTTCACTAAACCCACATTTCTTCTCCCTCAGCTCACCCACAGAGTTTGCTCAACATTGAAGCCACTATCAAAAACAACAGCAGAAAGCATGAGATCCCTGTTTGTTTCCAAAATGGAGCTCTCCCCATTGGTAAAGATTCATAGGTTAAGTGTTAGTTGTAAAATTAGTATAAAAAGTTTGAGTATTCTTAATCATAATCATGTAGGTGCTACTAGTTCAAAAAGTATGAGTATTCTTAATCCTAATGCGCAAGGATAATTTTGTCTTAGGGTGTTTCACCACTCAAAGAATGTTTGGAATTCTTGGTAATGTGAGTTTCATTGTCCCTAAATCAGTGTCTACGGTGTCATTTAAACATATTTATGACATTATTATTGGATGTGTGTTAGATAATAAATGGGTTATGTCTAAGATTTTGTTTCTGCTGTTGACTTTGTCTGTTGGGATTCGTTTTTTAAATTTTCTACATGCATTCTTCATTCCCGAAGAGAAATATGAGGACAAATGGTTAAAGGCCGTTGAAGAGCCAGGATTAACGCTGGCGGCATACATGACAATTGAATATTTGTAAGTGATTTTAATGATGTTTCTGGTGGTAAGTATCATCTTTCTGTTGTATTAAAACTATATCATTTTTGGAACACTTGTATTAAAACTGAAACTATATTGTTTGTAGGTGCTTTGCTTGCAATTACTGCCAGAAGTTTCTTTAATGATGTTTTAAGCGGGATATATTTGAAGTTCTTACATTTGTTCAAAGTGGATGATTATGTTAAAGTATGAGCATCAAATTTTTTTTTAACATTTACTTCATAAACTATATATTATTGACATCTTCCATTCAATTTCAGGTTGGATCCCTAGAAGGTTGGGTCAAAGAGATGGGTTTGACCATAATAGAGGTTTTGACAGTTGAAAATTCCAAAGTGTGGATCAGAAATTCAGAGATTGATGAGAAGGTAAAATTAATTTATAAATTATGTTTAATGAGTACTTGTTATTGATTGTGCTATACACATTGACTATTGATTTGCTTATTTCATGTTTTTGTCTTTGTGATTATTTATGATCAAATTTTATAGATTGTGGAGAAAAAGTAGGAATATAGCATTCTGAGGATAAAATTATCCATCGATAAGAAGAAGCATATTGTACTAGTTGGAAAATCATACCCACAAATACAGGATTATGATTCTTTGGCATTGAAGGTTGGACAAAAATTTATGTGTATGATAAAATCACAGTTCGATGAATCCCTGGATTTGCATTAATAGTTGACACACTTACCCCACTAAATGACCCCACTGAAGTCTCATCCTTGAAGTATTTATACAAATCATTCAAGGCATCTTGCACCCGAGTCCCACATCAAAAGCCTTAGCAACATCGTAAATTTGAGAGAGGGATAACTTGACATATTTCATCTTACATATTGGATCAAGCGCAATACCAACAAATAACACCCAATACACTTTTGTATGATTCTCCCAATACTTGTCAAATTTCTTTTTCATATCAATGGCCATTTTTTCTAACAACAAATCACCACTTTTCGCATATTGAAGTAATATGATTTGAATCCTTACAAATTCATTGAAAAAATTATTTGAAGTCACATGCAAAGAACCCAAAAATGAAAGAGTAACATCATAAAATACTTGCAAAAACTTCATTAGGCATCTACATCGACTCCAATCATTCGAACTAGGAGGCCTTTTAATTTTAACCCCATCAAAGTACAATCTAAACCTAGGATCATCATCTTCTAACCTATAAAAGGCTTTCTCAAAAATCTCTGCCACCTCCAACATCAAGTAAGTGGATTTCTATCTAGTTTCCACATCAAGACATAAAAGACTTTTACACTCAATCTTCTCCCACTCTACACTACTCTTAAAACTCAACTTCCTAGCAGAGGAAGATCTCACATATCTTACAACATTTCTTATTTTCTCAATCACTTCATTATTATCTTGCAAGCCATCTTTTACAATAAGGTTAACAATATGTGCACAACACCTAATGTGAAGAAATTTATGACCTCAAATAGTGGTAGGCCATTCTTTAGTTCTACGTGTTATATACCTTATTGCACCATCATTAGAACTAGCATTATCCACAACGATTGTGAAAATTTTATCAATTCCCCAATATAACATACATGCCTCAATGAATTTACCAATTGTCCCTCTGTGTGATTAGGCACTTGACAAAAGTTTAAAATTCGCTTTTGAAACTTCCAATCATCATCTATCCAATGTAGACCCGGCCGGCGATTCGGTTCCGGTTCGGAACCGAACCGAACCGGCCGGTTTCCGGTTAAGTAATAATGGTAAATTAGATTTGCAAATTTTATTTTAAGTAATTATAAAATATATTATTATTTATATATTTTGACAAGTATACTTTTTCGTGATATAAATATATGGTCACATATTGTGACATAATATAATATTATGTAACATAAATATACAGTCACATATCGTGATAGAATTTTCCTATCAAATTGCCAAATTTTTATGATAAAATTGAATTTTCAGCCAAAGAAATTGATTTTTCCAGCCAAAAACAGTTCTTGATGAACTATTCCCGCCAAAAAAAAATATGACAGATTCAAGACGAATAAAACCGGTAAAATTTTGTGACGATTTTTTTTATCTATCACATAATGTAACTGCCTCAGATGATAATTTTTAACCGTTAAGATAAGCATTTTTTCACCGAATACAACTTCATCACTTGACTATAACTTCAACTAAATCTTTAATTGATCAGAATTTGCTAATTTAAAAATATGACCATTTAATG